>JABUQX010024543.1:0-22481 GCA_015478945.1 Trachelipus rathkii | reverse complement strand
TGATGATCTGTAGTCCGTGCGGCATGATAAACTGCTGGAGGTGTAGTAATGGAGTATACGTGTACATCCAGTGATCTATTCTAAGGGCAGTGTCTTGGTAACTTCGTAATTTGTTTAAGTTGGGATTTGTAATGACCAGTGCTTGGAACCATGCGCGAGGGGAGGGCATAGTTGATATTTGTTCTGAGGACTGTTTGTAGATTGTAGGGTTGCGAA
Source organism: Trachelipus rathkii (assembly GCA_015478945.1). Classification (NCBI taxonomy): domain Eukaryota; kingdom Metazoa; phylum Arthropoda; class Malacostraca; order Isopoda; family Trachelipodidae; genus Trachelipus; species Trachelipus rathkii. The sequence goes on along the minus strand of JABUQX010024543.1, from coordinate 22,265 downwards.
GGGGCGTCGTGTAGGTCTTCTGTCGCTTGCTGAAGTCTGTCGCGTTTGGCAGCGAGAGGTTCGGCATAGTCGTGTTAATCTTCCGTTGGGGGTGGAGGAAGTAACTAATTGTTTGGTCGATAGTGGGGGCGGAGGACACAGTACTAATAGATGTGTAAGCAGTAGCAAGTGAAAGATCCTAATATTTATTAGGGTTTTGTTATAGGCAAGGCGGGTGTGTTCAAGTAACCTATCGGGATGGAATAGGGTGAAGATTGGTTCTGGCGGTCTCGTGTGTGTGTAGAGAAGGATGAGGATTTAGCCAAGATGGAAGATCTGTCATTCGATAATTGGTGGAGTTAGCCAAGAGTTGTGATACACAGACTTCAGAATGAATTGTAGCGTATTCTGCGGGCCGTGTGATGCTGAGGCGCGGTTAAGCTGTGATTACAATGACGAGGTATGTTGGTAAATAGAGAGGCTCGATGATATACTTATATACGTAGGTAAATATATATATATATATATAGTAGTAGAGATATATTATATAGGCGATTAATATTAATCTTATTATATCATAGATATATATAGTGGATATATATTATATATATGACGATCAAATAAGTGTAGTATATATATATAGTTATATATATATATATAGCGATATATATAGATGGGATTTATATATATATATAGTAGATTTAATATTATATATATATAATATATATATATATATATATGATACCTATATATATATATAATATACGTTAATATCATAAAATTATATATATATATGAATCTCCATATAGATATATTATATATAGTATATAGTGATATTATTATATATGGATATAAATATATATATATATTGATATAGTAATCTATAGATGAAATATGGAGTCATAATGATTATCAGTTATATAACTATTAGTGATATATATATTCCTCAAAATATAGGATCCCGATATAGTTATCTAACTATCATATATAATAAGTAATAGATATCGATCAATATATAAGGTAATATAATCAAATAATAATAATAATAATAGATAGGGACTATAATTAAATCTATATAAATAATTAATTAATAATAATAATAAATAATAACGATAATTTAACTCGGCACTAGTAATCAATTAATCATGCGTAACGTTTGAAATTAATCAGCACATAACAAGTCAGGAGAGCCGTATAAATTGGTTTCGGCAGCTGCATTGACCTATAAGATAGCTTTAATGGATGTAGACTATTAAAAAAAATAAAAAAGAAGTTACTATTGGTGTTACGTGTTAATTCGATCTGTCTATGAACGGTTTTTGTAAGTTAGGTGTAATAGGTATAAGGTTAAATTAATGTTATAATAGATAAGACTTCAACTACAAGTATTACAAACATATTATTAGTATAATGATACTGGTAATGTATATTGAGTATATTAAGTAAATAATAATAACTTAATACATTCGAGATCGAGATTAATAATAATAATTTAATAATAATAGCTAATAATAATAATAATAATTAAGATAATAATAACAATCCGACATGTAACTTGTATATCAAAATGAGTAGGCAGACAGAGATGATCGCCGTACTGGTGTAACTATACAGGGCATAAGATAGGCTTATATAGGTATGAACTACTGTGATTTTATAAATATAACTATTAATTTGCTAATTTATAAATTATTATTTTGATAGTCGATGTAGATAAATATTGATTAAATTATATATGAATAATTTCCTGGTCACTAATATAAATTATATATATTATAAATTAATCATATATGAATAAGATTATATATATGATTATATAAAATAATTATAAGCATATAATTATGTATATATGTGATGTATTACTTTCCTGTCGAATTCGAGTTTTCATTCAATGTGCTAAATGCGAGTAATTAATTTTTCACACTCACGTGACGTCGTGCAACTGCGTACGGACGGCTGAGAAGGTTTAGAAATCATTGAACTCATAGAAGCTGTCACGTTCGAGGGGATTTAGATATGAAGTAATTATATAGTAGTAAATAACTTTTGGTATTATTATAGTAGTATAGTAGTATGATGGTAATATAGGTAGTAAGTAGGGTAATATAGTATGATTGAGTAGAGTAATGAGATAGAATATACTATATTAATATGAGATAGTAGAGTCAATAGTTGATATGAAGGAGTATTTGTTTTATGTTTGCTAAGAGATAAATTTGAAATTGAGTAACGATTTAGAAAGAGTATTTTAGAAGAGATTTTATTGGTTATTGAACAAGAGTTAGTCAGTCTACTGCATCTTAAGTGGCAAAAAATATGACATGATGATACTTTCATGTGTAGTTATCGTGAAGAAGAAATGAGTTAACTCACTGAACGGCGTGATGTAGTTCGTCTCGCAGTCTCTTCGAGTAGCAATCAAAGTCCCTCTCTTACTGCATCTACAATAATCAACTCTACATCAAGACGCGCTCTCCTTCTTGACTGCCTCTACATATCTCCGTAGCACTCTCCGTATTCTCTGCATCTCATCTCAGAGAAAAAAAATCGCAAAGCTGACCGAGACCAAATAGGTAAGCGAATAACACGATTAGCCCATTACTAATCTATGCTGAGATGTTACCGAAGTCCAATTCGAAGGACTTGAATTGATTGAGAATGTACTGTATTGGTAAAATTTATATTTTGTGAAATAATAATTAGTAGATCTTGATTGAGCAAGTTAGAACTATAAGTATAAAGAATATAAGTAGATTAGATATGTGAATAATAAGATGTAAATTGTGTGACAATTTGAAGATTAATTTTCAATTTCTTGAAAGAATGATAGTTTATTTAGATGTCAGCATTGGTTATGGAGGCGCCGCTTCCCTGGCTTCCGAGACCGCATGGCTGGCTTGAAATATCATATATATATTATGCTATAATGTACAAATAATACATATCTATATATATATATACTATGAATACATATAGATTAAGTATTGATATATATATATATATATATGATGAGAGCAAATGACATAGTATCTATCTACTGATATACTATAAATAACATTATAGAAAGTTTGCTGTTGATTTTACTATACAGCTTTTAGTTTGAAGTTGTCAGTATGTGTGCTATGTCATGAGATAAGTCATATGCTAAACCCCATTGAATTGCTATATCACAGACATAGGATAGTAATGGCTTAGATATGAATGGAAATGTAAAAGAGTACTATATGAACTATTGAAGATATATGATTGAAGAGATGTGTGGTAAAGATATAATGCATCAGAAAGATCTATTTGAATAAAGAAGTTAGAATAACTGAGAAGAGGGTTAGAATTCCGAAAGAAATTATGGAATTAATTTTCGTTCTCTCTGCAGTAGGCGTACCTTCGACGTCTCCTCAGTGACTCTCTCGTGCTCATCTCGATCGGTACGATGACCTCTCTCTCTCGTGCGTACATTCTCTCTCTCTCTCTCTGCCATCTCATGCGTACCTCTCTGCTCTCTCGCACTGAATTTTGAGTAATCTCTCCTACGGAGACTGTTAAAGAAATCCAATCTGCTGTTGAGTCTTTCCAGAAAAGAGCGATTCAGCCAAGAGGAGAAATAAAGAATTTTGTACACTTCCGAAGAGATTATACACGAATATGACGTTGAATAAGGACCAAGAGTAAGGGAGGAGGAAAAGAAGATAAACCTTAGAATACTAGATAAAAGACAATTTAAAAAATATTGAAGAGCTTCGAATAAATGTCTTTAAATGGAAGTAAAGAAAAAGAGTAAAAGATGGGTGATTTCAATGAAAAAAAAAATTGTGAAGAATTTTCTTTTTTTTTTTTTAACATTCTTTTGTAAAGTGTATTTGATATTCTGATTGAGGAGATCATAGATTATTGTAGGCAACGACGTTCGTTAATCTACCAATCTATCATATTTTCAATATTATCAATTTTACCTACACCTATTCTTGTCCAATTTTATTTTTGTATCTTCAATCAATTTTCAATTTTCTCTTACCGGTACAATCAATTTTCAATTTTTCTTACCGGTACAATCAATTTTCAAATCTTTCAATTCGTATCTTTCAAAAATTTAATATTCAATATAATCGTTTCATTTAATCATTCCAGATCATTTCTTATTTGATTTCCTTTTTTAAGTTATAGATTCTTTTTTATAATAATTTATCATAATTTTATTTTACAATTTTATATACAATCATTTCTATAACAATCATTTTATACATTTTAATCATTAAATTAACTAGCAATTGAGAGCGTAAGAGTCCCAAAATTCGATACGGACAATGGTAAAATGGAGGTCCTGAATAGAGAACTATTGTTCAAATACTCGAGAACTTTTTTTACTATAATTTAATTTAATTTAAAATGTAATTGTGATTGATTAAATCTATTATTTACTTTGCATAATAAGATTGTAATTGGTTGACACAAATTAAGTTGCCTGAGTCTCGAATCTTATTTAGAGATATGTTCTAAAGTCACCCTTCACGTTTCTCTCATCCTCCTCTCTCTCTCTGTCGACTACATGCTTCTCTAGCTACCACTGACTCATCGTGCTCTCATCAATACCAGCTGCTTCTCTCTCTTTCTTGCTCTCTCTCTTTCTCTCTCTCTCTCTTGCTCTCTATCTCTATATTCTTTCTATGCTGCATCATTAATCCATAGCTACCTACATTGTGCTCTATCTTTTCATATCAAATTCAAAAAATTCATCTCTATTCGTATTCTTTCTTTGTGCTGCTCTGACGTCTTCTCTCTCATCACTACTCATCATCTCTTCGTCTCTAAGCTTCTAGTCATCGTTATACATACGCTCTCTCTCGTCTCGTCTGTGCGCATCTTCTGCTAACTTCTGCGTTCTGGATCTCATGCGTAACAATCAGTCTCGTCATTCACTCTTCTTCGCATCATAACAAATCGATACAATTACTCTCAATCTCACTGTCGGATGCTCTCTCTCTCTCTCTCTCTCTGCCTCATTTCTTTCATTATTCTACTCGTTGCGCGTCTTCTCCCGTCTCTCTCTCCCTCTCCCTCAGCCAGGCCACACACACAACAAATCATTATAATATATAATATAAATATTATATATTATTTAGTCTATATATATTCAGTATATACTATTTCTATTGACTGGTTTTCTCAGTAAGGTAACATATTCCATATTTAGTATAATAAATAAAAAAATTGTTATCTACCCGATATATCCTGCTTGTCCTGATACTATTATTTTTTGATCTAGAGTATATATGTGATATCTTGGATTTAAAAGATACAAAGTATATTAGCGATGATCCTATTAGTGATACAAAAAGCTACAATAGCGTACAGGGAAAAGGAAATACATTGTTGGATCCTAGGCAAAATTTTAAAATGAAACTATTTATTAAAAACAAAAGAAAAAAAAAGTTTAAAAAAAATCAGTAATCTCAAAAACTGCAATTAAGCTAACTAGCTGTGAAAAGAAAGACATCTTTTCGCGAATCCTTGTAAGCAATTTTACATAGGAATATGTAAAAATAAATAAATTAAATAAGAATCAAGTAAGATTATAAGAGTGTAAGCTATATTTTTTTAAATGACGTTGATCTGATGGGATATTTCACCATTTTTTTGTCATAGATTATATATATATACAAATAAATAATAGGCCATATTATTATTTTAAAGGTCATCTACACTTTTCGTGCATATTTTGTTAGGAAGTGACGGAGGACCGGATCGTGGGATTATGACACCGAAGAGTTTTGGGACGTCTTATCCATTATCTCCGACTATTTTTAGGGGTGATGAGGCGGAGTGGTAATCATCCCCGCGCACACTCCATATGATCTAACCAAAGCAGAACATGTCGTGTTCAACGGATACCCTCCCCGGCCTCTCAAGGTGAATATTTGCTGAAATGTAGAATTTGTACCTACCCTCAATAGCTTATACCCTCGAGGAAGGACTCCAAGAGGGAACACTCCACGACTTCCTTGTCACTTACATTTTCTCTCTGGAAATTATTCTTGCGGATTAAATTTTAATTAATATTTATACTTGTGATTTATATTTGAGTTTCTTTTCACATATTTTTTACGATTTCATAGTATAAAATAAAATATATTACAAAAATTTAATAGAAAGTACTATTTTATTTTAGGCGAATAGTCCTAATAAAAGAGTCTCTTCGTAAAATTATTGGTCTCTCTAATTCATATTACCATAATTTATTACACCAATTAAATTTTTGTTAATTAGTTTTTTTTGACAATCTCTTGGAGTGGGTAAAAATATTATTTTACCAGAAGACTACATGCACAAAAAGTATATCCATGTGTCGCGTGTATGCAATATGATTAGTTTATTTAGAGAATTATATTTCTTTGTTAACACATTTTTCGACATTTTGAGTAAAAACGTTACCCCATAGATCAGTGTTTATTAATTTGCTTTTTTCCGTTCCACAATCGTAAGTTTTCTTTTTGCCCTGATATCCTATATGTCTGATTTTTGAGATATAGTTTGTAGTTTACTAAGGCCAACTTAGTCATTATTATTATAATCTATAGTCTAGTATAATATCAACCTTATCCTCATTCATACTCCATCGTACTTCTCTATATTTGATACTACTCATTACTAAGTTACTTTCGATTCTCTCGAACTCCTCCTCCCTATTACCTAAGTACTACTATCTACTCTAGTCACTTTTCACTTCTCACTCCCTCTACTTACTCCTACCTTCTCATACCTACCCCTTACCCTCCATACTATATAGTCTGACTTTACCTTCATCACTACCTCTAACACACGTTTGATGTCTAATCATAGATAAGTAATATGATAGCGGACAGTAGACCGGTTTTTAGTATTATTTCGCCCTTTATTGAATCCATTTCTGACACAGTCGAAGGTCAAAGCAGTGCAAGCTCTTATTAATTTCTTCTTTTGCAAGTTTCGTGCGATATGGTTATCATGTTAGCTATTATGTGATTAAGGATTATCAGGAAGAAACTTCCGGGCTAGTAGAGAATGCAATATCTTTCCACCATAAAGCCATGGACCCAGGGCCTATTTCACCCGTTGAAGGAAAATCGTGTTTGGTGTAATTAGCCCAAAATTTGCCTCCATCCCCATAAATGGAGCACGGTAAACCATCAAAATAATAATGAGAGACACTCTAACATCCACCCAGCAACAATATATTCTTCAAATCTGTGATAAAGAATTTAAATCTAAATTTTTTGGACGTGACACAGTCCATGTACAACCAACCTGTAACGTAACCTAACCTTTTGTCAGTGTGAACCAATAGATTCACCTCCAGCTTCTCAAGAGAATCTTTTACAGTCTATAAAATCATTATATTATATGTTTCGCTAGTATGTAGTGAAAGTGAAAACTCCGTAGCAAAAACAAAAGATCTTATAAAGAGTTTGTGATATATTCTGTCATCTGAACAGCTTGTACCTATGAGACATAGCATAAACGTCCTGCACCAACGAGTACACTTAAGGACATGCACCTGAGCAGCATGACGCATCTAACTTCACCGCAACCAAAAACATCAGTTAAAAAGAAGAAAGAATGAGAAACACAGTGTATAAGAGAAGAAGATAACTCACTGGGTACGAAAAAATATGGGTGAATTTATTTTTTTTTATCACAAGGTTTATTTGTATGCCCGTTACAAGTAATAGAGGAGATATATATATGATTAGAGAGGATGAATAGATAGAGTATAGCTGAGATGAATAGAAGATGTATATATATAAGTGATAGAGCAGATATATATAGTATACGTATATATATATATTAATATATAATAGAATAATATCCCTCTATATAACTGTATAATTACTATATATAGCTAATATAGATAATGAGAGTATAGGAGTAAGAATATAGAGTATAGGATAGATAGATAGAATGCCAATCGTATTTTGAAGTCCTTGATTTGCACAACCAAAGAATGTGGGAAATTGATTGAACCGACAGAGAAATAATCAGGCACAGCAGCCACAAGAGAAAGTTAAGAGTAATTATAATGGCAGGAGAAGTAATAATAGAAAAGGAGGAAGAAAAGAGCAAAAAGGGGCTAAAGGATTATGAAGTTATATATTCTTCTAGATACGATAAGAATCGAAATATTATAGGTCTTGTCAAGCGGAAATTTTGGGAGTAGATTTTGCATAATTTTTGGTAAAGATAGTTAGATAGTAGATGAAGAGAGTAGTGAATAGGAGAGATTAGAAAATAAAGAGACAGTGTGAAAAGGACTTGAAAGATAGATAGATTAAAATAGCAAATATAATAGAATAGAATAGATAATGATAATAATAATAATGATAATATGATATATGATAGATAGTACATATGTAGTATTAGTAGTATTAAGAATAGTAATAAGAATTAAATTCTACTAAGAGTCGGTGGATGGAAAAAGATTACTAGCGAAACTTCTTACAGTGCATAAGTTGAGATCATAAATTAATAGAGTTGAGAGGAGTTTCCACTAGGGTCATCTTGGTTTTTATTAGTAATCTCAGAGAGAGAAAAATTTCATATTGTCGTACTGTTGACAAATTTAAATTTTATCACTAGTCGTATTGTATGTTATAATGAAATTGCAATTACTCTTAATAATATAAATAATATAAGGTATACATCTGTTTCTGCTCCAAACTTAACCATACGCTATTGCGATACTTCAGCTCATGTATGTCCTCATTTGAACAAGAGATAATTTTATTTATGCCTTTTGCAATTGTAATGAATAATTAATATTAAAGACCAGCGAACAGATTCACTAGATAAATGCATCTGCTCATCACGATGTATAGGTTAATTGTTCAATATAAATTTTTCCTTTAACTTTTCTCCATCTCTGCGTTCCATGACATTTTCTATTTAACTTACATTTGTGGTCTACATAGGACGATAGGGTTATAATAATAATTTTGGTTTCTTGTTACAAATAATAAAACTATATAACTTACGAAAATAGTGTAGTAACACTGTTAGGTTCTCTGGTTTAGGAAGATACAAAAAATAACTAATAGCTTGTATTCCCCCTTAAATATAATATTTTTTTCCTTTGTTATATATTTTATTACATTATAGTTTTATTTTTTAATATACTCAAATATGAGCCTGGTGTCTTTACATTTTTTCATATTTCCTTTGGCACCTTGAAGTTAACAAAAAATTCTTTTTGAAAATATTAAAAAAATTAAAAACTAATATATTGTAGTAACTACTATAATATATTACTATATATATATATATAATATAATAATAATATACATTTATATATATATTAAAGTATATATATACTATATATATATATATATAATATATACCTTATATTATATTAATGAATAATTATATATTCATATGTATTTGGGAGTATAACTATTTTGTGTGGTATAGTGAGTTATTCATTTACATAGTGTGTGATTATTGTTTATTTAGTGGAGGCGTCTAGTTCTATGCAATTATATAATTGTTAGTGTCTACTTAATATTATATAAATATATACTTATAGATATATATTAATATATATATTATATATAATATATTTATATATACTAATATATATTATTTAGGCTGGCATTAGGTGTGAGAAGAATTATAAAATGAGGAATGAACGTATTAAGGAGTTGTGTGAAGAGGTAAATGAGAGAATAAATGAAAGCACATTTGAGATGGTTTGGTCACGTGGAAAGGAATGGATGATAGTCAGTTGGTCAAACGGATGTATAGTGGCAAGGAGTGTGCTGGGTAATCGATGGCTGAGAGATCAATAAGTAAAAAGTTGGATGAGTCATAATAGGAATGTCGGAAGGACGAGAAATGTGAATATTGGCAGAAGCTAGAAGAAAGGTGCATAATAAGAGTGAATGGCAGGGTTTTGTGAGAGGGTACGGTTGTGGCCCACCTAGGACAAGGGATGAACACTACATTAACAAGATGCCATAGTGAAGGCTGCAAATATGTGTCCTGGTGAAGCTCTTAAGGTGGAATTTTTGCGTGTGTGCGTACGCCAAGGTGATTCTATTATTAGAGGTAAAAACAGAATTTTGTCTTCTATATATCTTGCGTGTATATAGCGTTGTAGATGTCGATCTCTGTACACTTATTGCCGTGTGTGCGGGCTGAGTGTTTACGCCACTATCATATGATTAAATCTAACTCGAGCGGTATCTATATTCTGATGGCTATGAGCTATGACCAAACTATCTAAATGTGCTTTCATTTATTCTCTCATTTACCCCTTCACACCACACAACTTCCTAATACATTCATTCCTCATTTTATAAATTCTTCTCACAACCTAACCACACCCCAAAGAACTGTTCCATCTGAACACATATGCTACTTAGATCTATTACCTCTATTCCCGACCATAGTCTCACTTACTATACAGTAACACAGGTAACCTACATACCCTCATGTAAGACCCTAAAGCACTCAAGCCTTAACGATTTAATTGCACACGTCACCTTCCTGCCATTCACAACTTTTCCTTTACTACACTCTGCATCCATCCGTTACCCTTTTCATCCAAACATTATGCTTAAAGTATTTAAAATTCAGACACTTGTTAGGGCTGCTCACCATCTAACAGTTCATAACTTCATCACCGAGGACGGCCCTCACTCACAACCATAACCCTTACTCTTATCTACCATTTACTTTCAAAACCCCTCCCTTTACAGACCCTGGCGCAAATCTCTCTACCAAGTCCTCTCAAACTCTCTTCAGGATCGCCACACAAAACCAAATCATCCGCCATATAATAGTTAGGGCACCCTCCTCCATCTCCATTCATTCTAACAGCCATCCCCTGCCATCCCACCTCTAATTCTTTTCATAACCCCATCCATATAATATCACAAATTGAATAACCAAGAAACATAACACAAACCCTGCCTCGAGCGCGCGGCTATTATGATAATTTAAGCCAATCACTTTCGAACTCCATTTATTCTTGCTCATACTTATTATAATTTATTATTAAAATTAACAAAAAAAAGAAAAAAAAAAATAAATGGTTTAATGACAATTGTAGACAAAACAAAAACATCTCAGTATGGCTTATTATTATTATCAAAGCTTTAACAACGACGACCCTCCATAGTTGGATAAAAAATTTTAAAAAATATATAAAATAGAGTGAAGAAGAGATGAGAGAGCTAAAAAGAACTGGAAAGTTAACTGAAGCCTAAATCGGTGAGAAAGGTTAGTATTGAAATAAAAAATGTTAGAATAAGTAGAAGTATTTTCCAAGGAGATTCTCTCTCGTCCACTATTATTTATAGCTTGCCATTAACCCAAAGAGAATCTGTATCAAGGTGCACATTGATATATGAATGTGTGTGCTACAGGGATTATAATCCCTAAGAAGTTTGAGATAAGTTATGAGAAAAAAATCTCTTCATCTCTATTCTACCATGGATGACCTAAAAGTTATATTTCACCTAGAATAGGGAGGAAACTACCATAGACATGAATAAAAGATCATATAAAATTAATTCTCAGAGTATATTAATATGACATTTGGTGGTTGGATTAGCTGTGTGCCTCTTTTTTTCTTTCAGCTTAAGAATGGGAAAGAAGAGTGCGGAGGACGTTAGATCATGCTGGAAATTCAAACTACCATCACCCACGCTACAACAGGAAAATATGCTTACACATTATTCATATACAAATTACCTCAGTTTATAGATCTTTCTTACGAAAAAAGATTTTAAACTGATAAAAAAAAAAAATGAAAGTGAGAAGCTGAACTCGATTTAAGAATTCTTAAAAAAGAACAAAATTAATATTAAATAATCAAAGATTAAGAGACCGAAAAAAAAACCACAACTGAGTGGCACATAAAAAACTGTTGTTGTTGACTTGCGTTACCCAGTCATCTTATTACAGCTAGTTTGCGGATAACTAGTTATTGGGTTATCAAGAATATCTGAACCAACTTGGACATCTTGGGCCATGGAAAAAAAAATACAATGCTTAAAATGCACATAAGTATGCGAATACTATTACAAGGGACAAGATATCTATCTCGATTCGTACACAGAATGTGGAAAAAAGAGGAACTGGGAATGGTGGAGCTATGGGATCACGAACTGTGAAAATGAGAACGAAGCAAGTCATTTCGATTAAGTGTGATATACCTGGAGAGCCTCAAAATTTAAGAAAATTCATACAGCCCTGTGGAGTGTGTCTGCATGAAAGAATAGCAAAAACTGGAATTCGACCGTTCCATTATAAAAAAGAATGAGAGGACTACATGCAGACAACAGACCAAAGGTGATTTAATAACGAAATTCAAGTTCAGGATGAGAGTAATAAGGAAAAAAATAACCAAAAATAAGTTAAATAAAATATCTGTTGATTTGAAACAGAGATTGGAGAAACAGAAAAACAAATACATGTATAAACCACACATGGAAGAGCTTCTAAAGCATTGGCCAAAGCAGATATAAACGTTCCACTCCTGGGGGTGAACGTAAACATGATGTGGAGGAACAAAATTGTATAGATCTTCACTCTCTAGAACAACATGGCACAGGAAGCAACAATTGAAAAAGAAAACATCCAGTGACAGAATGTTAGAGTACGGTTGAGCCCTATATAGATTGCAGGGTAACCAGCTCCTTTCCACGACCGTCCTCTTTCTTAAATATTTTTTTTTGCGCCCCAATTTATTATCTTATATTAATCATATGCACTAATGTTCTTTTCTTTATATAGCAGATGTCAAAGAGGTTAATATAAAAAAATTGATGCCAATAAGTATTATTTCTTATTTGATATTTCTTATATTTTCTATTAGATATATTAGAATAGTCAATGGTCAGCAGCTCAAAGGCCGTCATACGTATAAACCAAAATATCAAATTGGAAAATCAGAATAACTAGGGGAATAATAAAGAACATTAGTTGGGGTAAGAATATAAAAGTAATAGTTATATTTATGATTGAAATAATAATAACTAATGAATAATATAATAAAATGAGAAAACGAAGATTAATTATTAACTGAAGCTATGGAAGTCCTGATTATTTAATTTATTTAATGAAACTTTATTTATAGAATAATTGCCAGTCCCATAGAAGTCACAACAACAGCTAGTGACAATATTTACAGAAAAACCCTCATAGGAGATTGTAATAATCTAAAGGGTGGGTCGAAATAATATTTGTTATAAATAATTATAATATTGTTATATATTATTATATAGTTATGTTTTATGTATATTATTATATTATTACTTTGGAAGGCAGAGATGGGGATTTAATTATGATACATATCTCTTTCTCTAGGTTTTATTATCCGGCTGAATTTTTATTCCTAGTTTTTAATTCACGGTTGGAAATTTATATCTGGGTTGATTTAATTCCTTGGCTTGATGTTATGTACAGGACAAATTAGTGATTGAATATGAGTTACATTAATAAACTGCAACGCAGAATCATCATCTTAAAATTTGAGTATAGTACTGCTGGTATTTTATAGCACTATTTTGATAAACCCCCACACTTTACCCTTTTCACTCAATCAGAGGCTGGGAACTAAATTAATACCTTGAATTGATTAAAACTAAAAGTAAACCTCAAGGAAAATATTAATACTAAATAAATAATTATTCAGAATAATCAAAACAACCAGACAGGACAATTCCAGCATTTCTCTTATCATCTAAAAAAATAAAGAAAAGTAAATAAATAAAATTAAACAACGTAATATAATATAGGACACATATATTGGTCCATCTAAATAAATATATTTAAGTTATCAACCAATTAATTAGCTTTATTATTATTATTATGGAAGCTTTAGCATTCCCTATTGATGTATTGAGTTATAAATATTTTCATGTTTCAGATTGTTAGAAATCTATAATATGTTAAAGGTATGGATATATTAATATAGTAAATACATTTGTATATATGAGAATAATATAAGTAGGTATATATATAGGGGTTGTGTGACGTTTAAGTATAGTCTTATATATCACTATTTACCTTTATCGTAGTTTATAAAAATTATAATTATTATTCTTATGATTATTACTACTAAAAGTATAATTTGTTAAAATAAAAATTAAAAAGGTTTTCATTCACGATAGGAATATGCCAAAGTGCCCCTTATCTTTATTGCTAAAAATTTCAATTATCTTTTGTTATAATTATTATTTTATAATGAACTTTATTTTTTACTATCTATATTCTAGTATTATATACATGTGATAAGAAAATGTTATGTTTTCTTTTATATTCTTTATAGTGTTTTAATTTTGACTGTGCATTAAAGTGTAGTACGTAATTGTGTATTCGGGCTATTTCTGGAACCATTACCGGAGACTTTTCCCATTTTAAAAATAAAATCCTTGAATGCACCATCATTTCTTCCCTTACACCGTTTTCTCACATGTTAGCAGGGGTCAAAGTTTCTTACTGAATTGTCATCGTATACAGAAAAAGACAAACCATCTGTGTATCTTACACAATTTCAAATTGTGCTTCAAACTATGAAGAGCAGAATAGGAAGTGGACAAGTGTTTGACTGGAGAGCCATAATCCCCCTGAACATTAGAAAATGAAGAGGTTGTTTTGATATTATTTTATGATGTTGATTATCCAAACTTGATGTATTACAGTTTCACCCATAATAGTACCTGGACATAAGTAGTCACTAATAAGCGGAGAACAGAAATGCTATCTTTAGATTTAAGTTGCTGGAAGTTCCATTTGTTTAGTAAGAAAAAATAAACTTGGTGGCTTGTGAACGGGAAAGGCAATTGAAAATATCAAAGATTAAGCCACCAAAATAATAGAAGAATGTTGAGGGGAATTGATGAGAAAAAGAGATAATTCAGTATTTCCCCGATCCCAGGTTTTAGAAGTAGTTAGGGAGCACTGGGAGTAATCAAAGGAAAGGAGTCTTCTGAGGTGAAACATCTGAAAAGAATGCTACCCGATGTTAACAGTTAACCAACTTGGGAGTGGAGTAGAAATGGTATTTAAAGAAGAGAGATTTGTGTACTCCTAAAGACTTTGGGCTGGAGATAGGGGAGGAATTGTGAGGGATAGCGATAAGTGGACGGAGGGTGGGGGCCCTAACGAGATATGAAAATGACTCCCTGAGTCTTAGGTCAAGGTTGACCTGCTGGTTCCCATCTTTTATAAAAAAACGCCTTTAAATGGGGAAACTAAAAAAAAAAAAAAACCCAAAAAAAAAAAAAACCACAAAACAAGCGCGCCCAGCTAATTTAATGATACTATCAGTCTTGTTGACCAGAGACATAGTAATAGACTATTTAAGAATTTCACCAGATGTAAGGGATGATAGGGCCGCTATGAGTACAAAACAACCTTACATAAGTTATATCATTGATATAGGGTAATTGCCTGGTGTTTTTTCTAATGGACACAGATCATCAGAAATGATTGTCTGGTGAATGGTTTAATATGATAAAAGTCTTGTTCTAGATTCATGTATGAGAGAAACGATTATGTCGTGATGTACGTTTGTTGTGTGGGTGTTTGTTGTGTGTGAGTATGTGTGTATATTTGTAATAGTATACGATATGAAAGAGGTTTAGGAGTGTTGTATGAAGAGAAAGCAACTTATATTAAACGTTGGGTATGATTCAGTGTAACTATGTGGTTTAGTATGATATATTGATATTCCTGAAAAGTGTGGAGTGTTGGTGGTTGGAGTGTTTATGTAGGTCTAGTTGATAGTGTGAAGTGTTGTGAACGGAGCGAGATTATCGTGTTTGTGGTCTATTATATATGTGTCCTTTGAGTCTGAGAGATGTGTGCTTCGTCTTGATAATTGTGAATTTGGATTGTTTTTTTTTTTTTGTTGCTTAATGTTGGCTTGAGTGTTGGGCCATGGAGGAGGTTATGGGAGGTTGATGATAAGAAATGGAATACTGGAAACATATTCTGTACTATCGGTGGGAGACAGAGCTAGAGTAATCAGAAAAGATCGAGAACCTGTGCCTAAAGGAGAGCAGGAGGACACTCGGATGTGATTATGTCAGGAGTCAGGAGACTGACTACAGTGCATTTCTATATATATGATATTATGTAGGTGATATGAGAGAGTTCGTTTACGAGGTATGGGGTAATGATAGCGGTAGTTGTGCGTGATTATGTGTGTGGTGTGACTGTCGAGTTGTGCGGTCTGTTGGAATGGTTTACATGTATATATATGTATAGTTTGATTATCTACCTCTAAAGAGTGAAGCCGAAAGAGATCTAAATATATGTCTCGTCGTAGAGCGGTGAGACGCACGTGCGGTGCAAACAAGCGGTATGATGAAGAATGCGATATGAGGAGTGTAGATGTGTGAGTAGAGGACGAGAGGTGTAAAAGTTGAAGCATGTTGTTTCCTTACGCATCCTTATATTTTTGGGATCCGCCACTACTGCAAACGCGAGGTGTAGATGTAGGGCTGTATTTAGCGTGTGGTGGGTTGTGGGTGGGTTGTGAGGTATCGTACGATTTTGTGGTAGAGACAGAATAAGTGTTGTTATAGAGCGAAGTACCGATGGTATAATCATATGGTGTCTAGTGTAAACATGTTGAGTGATGTGAGTTGCGGGATCTCTTTACGTATAGATGATGTCTGCGAATGTTTTAATTCGCTTGTTTATGTTCACTGGCTTGATGGAGGAGAGTCGGTTGGATCTGAGAGTAGTGTGTGGAGTAGGCAAAGTGTTCTCGTGTTGGCGTGACGAACAGGTGGGGCTGTTGGTCTGTAGCGTGAGGGATTTATACTCAATTTTTAATCCGAGCACGGCTCTTAGCATTAAAGTGTTTAATTCAACAAACTCATAGTTAAGCCAATCCACCTCCACACATTAGTCCATCATTGCTTAAATATCTTCAGGAGTAAAGACAAGAAGACAGGCCCTGGTACATAAAAATCATGGGGCAAATGGGACCATCTATTTATTTGGCCGTCCAGATGCCACTTTACCCTTATATTGAATGTATGGCTTACCAGCTCTCCCATTAGAGTTATTGATTTGTTTGTCATACCACAAATTACAAAGGCTTGAGGAGCTTGGCGTAAAATATAAGATGATGGGGGCGTGGGGGGTTTGAGGAGGAGAGAACCAGTGGTTGTTTCTCTAAGCATTTCTATAGTGATCGTTTTTCAGTTTATGACTGTGGTCATTTAATGAGGTGAGTAGACAATTGTCCCTCCCATTTTTACTTAGCTTCCTAGCGTCTCTATCGTTTTTTGTGTTGGTAGTCGTGGTGTTGTATGTATATATATATGAATAATATATATAATATATATATATATACATATATATAATATATGAGTATATTTATATATAAAATTAAGAAAGGTTTTATAATTTTTTTATAGTATTATACTATACTTTATAAGTTAATGCTAGTTATTTAGGTTATTGCTTGCTGGTATGTTGTTTGACTGTGTAGAGTGATTATATTATGCCTGCTTTTATGAATTATATTATAGATTGCAACATTGTGATATTATGTATTTATATTATATTAGATTTGATTACTATATATTTATATACTTTTGTATTAGTGTATAAGTATTTAGTTATATACTGTATAGGTTATGATATATATATATATTTACCGTTCAGTTATTACTACTTATTATTTGTAAATTAAAACTTATAGTATGTACTTACTTAATATAATAAGTAATATCTATAATATTTCTATATATTTCTATCGTTTTTTTGTTGAAGAGTTTGTGCTATACCATATATTTCTGTACTAATCTATGAGTTTGGTCGTATACTCGTAATTAGATTAGGTATGGTGATAGTCATGATAATATAGTATGTATCTTAGAGTATTTTGATCATGTTTTTATAGTTTATTTGATTTAACAAGCAGTATTGAGTTGAGTTAGGTAAGGGGCTTGTTGATTTTTTTTAACTTTAGTTATATATATTCTACTATTGATGATTATATATATGTTAGTATTCAGTACCTATGTATATGTGTGAGTTGCTTTTATATATAATATATAGGACGTGAGTTAATTGTATGTTATTGTGTTTTCGCTATATGATATATGTATTTGTTTCATGATTTTAGAATCTTAGAATATTTAAGATGATCTTAATATAAATCTTATAATAGACAAGATATATATATTAGTAATTATTCTATTATCACTTGAAATTATGAGTTTCAAATATATTTTACCTCATAAATGTATTTATTAATGAGTTAATCTGAATCTTTATTATCGGTAACGGCTGATCAGGTTTTATATATTTTAGTTATAGCCAATTACGGCGTATTATTTATATATTATATATACTATATGGAGTATAATTATGTAAATAGTGATAATTAGTATTATTATAATTAGTTACTTAATGTATAATAGTAATAGTAGTTCATAAGTATATAAGTCTATCTCTTTGGTGAGCGGTTCATATCTTATTATTGATTATTTTAAGCGATTTATACTATGGTTATTATATATTGTGTATATATTATATTATTTATATACTATATATATTATATATATATATATTATATATTATAGCCAATTTCTATGTATTAAATATATAATAAAATATACTATATTATAATATTTATTGACCCTAATATATTGAGGGAATTTGTTCTCTCCTATTGTCTCTTTGTCATATATAATATATGTTATCTAATATATATATATACAGCTGAGTGTAAATTATAATTAAATATACAAATTTTGTTAATAAAAAAGGACTCAAGAACATATTGTTTAGATATTATGTGTTTAGTAATTATTAATATTTTTATTTAATTTAGGATAAATATTATATAGTATATATATATATGTATAGGTGATATATGGTTTTATATATTAGTAGTAATATTAATATAATTATTATAGATATATAAAGTATAATATATATATATTTTTTTAGTATTATATTAAAGTATATAGCTAGTAGGGGCTTTATATGTATGGTTCCAGTTGAATAATATTACTTATACGATATAATGTGTATTATTAGTGGGCTGTAGTTTTATGTAATTATGTATTAATAATTATAAATTAAATTGAAGAAAGTAAATATTATATATATAGCTGGTGGTTAGGCCGTTACTAGTATATATATATAATATTATATCAATATAGTATCTATGCAAAAATACTATCACACTATTATTTATCGATATATAATTTATTAATATATTATATTTGTATGTAATATAATTAAATATTGAGCAATTAATATACAGATTTTACATAAACATAATAATAAGTATACCTAATAATATAATAATATAATATTAATAATATATAATATTAGATTGTATAATAATGTTATATATTTTATAATTTACCTTTTTATGAATTATATATTATAATTAGTTAAAAGATAACATAGTATATAACATAATATTTAAATTATATGTAAAAATATATACGCAAGAAAATTTCGAAACATTATATAATAGTTATTATTATATGTATATAATAATTATATACAAATATTCTTTATATAACCCTTAAAGAGAGATAATAATATAATCATAAATCGGTTAAATACCTAATCCTATTCTATTGTGCAGTTAAGTTTCTCCATCACAATCAAATGGAAACAGTTGACCTCTTTAATTGACCTGCATCTTTGATTATATAAACATGATCCAATTTTTATAATGACAATTTCTATGGACTGTGGGATGTTATTATTAATTAAATTATCTCATAGTCACACAGGACATTACACTATGTATCATTACTTACATTCACCATACATTACATACACTTACATCAAATTTCTATTATCCCAATCCGAAAACACTACATAGTTTCTGATAACTTAACATAGCTATACAAATCATACATAATATAGTTTAACCAATAACATAATCATTACAGACACAATACATACATAACATCTATAATATTATGAGTAAAAATATAGTGATATAGGTATAACATAAAGTTGATAACCTATATATAAGTATACGTTATAATAGAAAAAGTTATATGGAAAGTAGGTTAGATAATAATTAATTGTCAGTTATGATGTATATACATACATATGATAAATCTTTATTGTGATGTAGTGAGCAATGTGAATCTATAAGTCTTTAGTGTGCTGGGTAACTTTATGCGTATATCATTACTTGAGTTGAGTTATTATATATGTATTGCTAATTATAGGTGAGTATGTTAATGACATTAGGAACCGCGATAACTATATATATATTATCACTATATATTATCGTATGTATATAAATATATAATAAGGTATACGTAATCTATATTATAGCTAGTATTATTAGTATGGTAGTTACCTAATATCCTGTATATTCAGGTATATATATTCTAAGTAAAAAAACCTACATCAAAATAATTTCAAATGAGCTTTTAATAGTTTTAAAAGAAATAAGCGCTTTAGAAAAAGACATCCCCGATAAGATTGGGGAGGGTTACGATCCATTTCATCTCAATGTCTCAAATGATTCTTATTAATCAAATGCTCACCTCTTCCCCCCCACTCACCGAAATCACCCTATCGACCTTTTTTTTTTTTACTTTCTTATCTGCGTATTAATTTTGCGTGATACCAACTATCTGCTCTCTCTCACCCAGTGAAGTTCGAGAAACCAAATATTGTTTGTAAATTATGTGATTTATATTATGAATAGTATTAATAATGAATTTCATTGGTGTTATATATATATATTATGAGTACTAAGAGTGAAAATTTGGGACCCAAGTCCCAATAGAAGAATTTTCTTTTAAGTTTTTGCCCACCTTCTAATTTATATATATTATTATTATTATTATTATCTATTATTATTGATATTATGTATTATATATATTATTATTCATCTATTCATTATTATATATTATATTATTTATTATTATACTTATTATTCATTATTATTATTATATTCATTATTATTAATATTATTATCATTATCATTATTATCATTATTATTATTTTTATTATTATTTTTATTATTGAGCGAAATCTTTTGCAACAACAATGGGATTAAAAATAATGAAAAAGAACTATGAGAGTTGCTGGTTTGCTGAGCGATGCGTCTTCTTGATGCGAACATACGTGCATTATTTTGATGCACGGCAATCGTACAGTTAGACATGAGAGTTAGATGAGTATTCTTCCTTATTAAGGGAATGCATAAACTAGTGAATTTTGGCTTATATGAAAGAGACCTATGTATTCGTTGGAGAATGTGTAAGACGTCTATAAAAGGCTTGCTTAGATGAGGCAATGTGACACCGCTTAAGAAACAACACGAATAAGAAGGAATGAAAAGAACCTAAATACTGGAGGGTAGTTCATTTTTAGAGTTTTTGAATGTTATTCTTGCGAAATATTGAGCAGCATGAAAATAAGTTTATAAAACACTAAAAAAGATAATACACTGACCATATTTTTCCTGGCATCGAAGATGTGATTGAGAAAGAAAGGAAGTGTCAAAATTGTAATTAAAAGCACAAGATGGCTTTCTCTTACCCAATTTGGCTATTGCTAGTTATTTATTGTTGTTATATTTTTAAAAATATTGGTTAAATTTGATGGGAAGTATATAAAATGCTCCCGTTGGGATATTGCTTTAAAGAGATTATAGTTATTCCTGGTCATTAGTATGACGATATAGTACCCTCATTATGAGTAATATTGATATAAAAATATAGTGGTTTTCTCCATAGAATCATACTACTAACGTAACTAATAACTATAATTATCATATGGTACCCAGCGTGAGATTAAAACCACAGTGAATAGTACATGTCATATAGTGGAAAGAATGGTATCGCTCAGAGAAATTCTTAAAGAGATAGTTATCCCCTACTCTACCTATTGTTGTAATATATTATAATTATATAGAAGGAAGGGGTATGTTTGCTAACGCATAGAGATGAAAAATTTTTTAAGGCTGATACTATAGTGATTGACCCAGGACTTATGCACTTTATTAATAAGTATTATGACGTTAGGAATGAGGTCTATATGAGGTATAGGGTTTTATTACTTTTTGTAATCTATATATTATAGTATGATACTTATTAGTATTTTCTATATGATATACTAATATATATATATATATAATATATAAATACAAATATTATAGTATATATTCTACAAGAATAATATTGGTCATGTGCCTACCACACCCAGCGAAATCTATGTGTGATTTAGTAGTATAGATTTATCTAATATATGATTTAGGAAGATGAGAATTAACACAAAGCTAGCCAAATAGAGGG
>JABUQX010024542.1:0-18169 GCA_015478945.1 Trachelipus rathkii | reverse complement strand
GCACAATAAATAATGAACCACGATGAGACAACAACATACCAATCAATTGAAATAAAAATTAATAAGAAATATAAATTATTTGATAAATGTCTACATGACATAACCCACATCCTAATTTTGACCCGGTAATTACGTCCAAGACCTATCATCTCTTAATTAAACAATATAATAACCTAATTCTGGTCTGGGACTTCAATGCTCACCACCCGTCATGGCTTTATACACACATACCTTCAACAAGAGGTTATACACACACCTATCATCATACATAAGAACCAATATATGAAAAACAAATTAAATCAAAATCAAAGACCAAAAAACTAAATCAATGACGCAAATAAATCAAATCAGACCAAATAAAAACCAAATCAAAACCAACTAAATAAATCAAGACCAATAATCATACGACAAATGAACCAAATCAAGACCTAAATCAAATCAAAGACCAAATAATCAATCAAGACAAGATAAATATAAATCAAACCAAATTAAGACAAATCAAGACAAATAAACCAAACAAGACCAACATAAACCAGATAAGCAAGACCAATAAACCAAATCAAGGCCCAAATAAATTAAATCAAGACCAAATAAACTTAAGTATATTAACACCCCTCCTTGAATAGGGCTCTAGACCACAATCGAAGTGGTGGTGACACTGTTAACAAAATATATCAGACCAAATATAACAAATCAAAGAAAAATAAATCAAATCAAGACCAAGTAAACCAAATCATAGACCCCACAAAATAACTAAATCAAGACCAAATCAAATCAAGACAAATAAACCAAAATCAAGGCCAATAAAACCAAATCAAGACCAAATAATCAAATCAAGAACCAAGTTTGACCTGGCACCGTTAAACGAAAATCAACGACCAAAGGTGTGTAGAGGCAACCATAATATCGACCACAATAAATAAATGAAAACCAAATAAAAACCCAAACTGCTAAAAACTAAATCAAGACCAAATAAATAAACCTAATCATCAAGCCTGGAAATAAATCAAATGACCAAATAAATCAAATCAAGACCAAATATTTAACCAAATCAAGACTAAAATTAATGCCAATCAACAATTATTAATAAAAGAGCAGCTCAACAACCACTCACGACCAAATCAATGACGCAAATAATTCTGAGAGACAGCCCAATCAAGACCAAATAAATCAATCAGACCAATAAAACCAAATCATAAACAGATTAGCACACCCCTCCTTGATAGGGCTCTGCCAACTGAGTGTGTCGACACTGTAAAAAAAAATCAACCAATAAACCAAATCAAGACCAAATAAACCAAATCAGAAAAATAATGTAAGCAAGACCAGTAAACCCAAATCAAGACCAAATAGAACCCAAACAAGACCAAATCATCCGCTGAAGTAAACAAAAATCAAACCACAAAACAACATAAACGTCCAAATACACCAAATCAAGACCAATAAACCTAATGAGTGACAAATCAAGACCAAAAAAAACTAAAATCAAAACTAAAAACAATATAAAATTAGAATTCAATCAGACCAAATAAACAAGATCAGACAATAAATAGAAAAAATAAATAAATCGAATGAAGACCAAATAAATCAATTAATTGCAGACTTCAACAAGAGAATTAGCAGCATAATCACCACAAATCAGAAAAATCAATGCACAAAGTTAAAATCAATCAAAGACCAAATAAGCCAATCAAGACCCAATAAAGAAAATGAAGACCAATAAACTAAATCAAGACCAAATAAATAAAATCAAAACTATAACCAAGTAAACCAATCAAGACCAAAAAACTAAATCAAGACCAAATCAAAGCCTGACATGCTCCAATAAGTAAGTCAAAATAAATAATCAAATCAAGACCAACAGATAAATTCAAGACCAATATAACCAAATTAAAAGAACAAAATCAAGACCAATAAATCAAATCATAGACCTCAATACAAATCAACTAAGACCAAATAAATCAAATCAAGACCAAGTAAACCAAATCCTAGACAAAAAATAATCAAATCGGTATCAAAACTCGACTAAAACCGATCAAAAACAATCCCCATTTACCCCCATAGAAACCAAATCATGATTAAAATAAAAGGCTGACATGAGAAACATCCTCCGATAAAAATAACCAAATCAAGACCAAGTAAATCAAATCAAAATGCTTATCATTCAAATCAAGACCAAATAAACAAAATCAACCCAATTAAACCCAATCAGATTAAACAAATCAACTAAGAACAAATAAATCAAATCAACCAAGACCAAATAGACCAAATAAACCAAATCAAGGCCAAATAAACCAAATCAAGGCCAAATAAACCAATCATGGATCTCGAAACAATTGAATTTATTAACACCCCTCCCTTGACTAGGGCTTCTGCCTATGAGTGGTGGTGAACAACTGTAAAAAGAAAATCAGAAATCTCTCTCCAACAAAATAGATAATGAAATCAAGGCCAAATAAACCAAATCAAAGCCATATAAACCAAATCAAGGCCAAATAAAAAAAACACATCAAGACAAATTAGTCAACCGAAACAAGACCAAATAAACCAATAAGAAAATAAACTAAATCAAGACCAAATAAACAAAATCAAGACCAAATAAACAAAATCAAGACCAAATAAACTAAATCAAGACCAAATAAAACCAAATCAAGACCAAATAAACTAAATCAAGACTAAATATACCAAATCAAAATAAATAAACCTAATCATAAATAATTAAATCAAATCAAAACCAAAATAGAATGGAACCAATACCAAATAAATCAAATCAAATAGTAAAAAATCAAAATCAAGACCAAATAAACAAATCAAGACCAAATAAAATCAAATCAAGACAAATTAACATCTAAACAAAAGAAAATCAAGACCTAATAAACCAATCAATTGACCAAATAAATTACGATCAACCAAATAAATTAAATCAAGACCAAATAAACCAAATCAAGACCAAATAAACTAAATCAAGACCAAATAAATCAAATCAAGACCAAATAAACCAAATCAAGACCAAATAAATCAAATCAAGACCAAATACCATCAAACCAAATAATCAATATCAAAGAACTAAATAACTAATCAAGACCAATAAACAAAAAAAAAATCAGACCAATAAATCAAATCAAGACCAAATAAATCAAATCAAGACCAAATAAATCAAACATCAAGACCAATAACCAAAATCAAAAGGCCAAATATGGCAGTTCATGGGAATTCTAATACGAGAGGTAAGTGAAATATATCGAACTAAAAAACAAGACCAAATAAAGAAAATGAAGACCAAATAAACTAAATCAAGACCAGAGACAATCAAATTTTGA
The DNA here is from genome assembly GCA_015478945.1 of Trachelipus rathkii. Lineage (NCBI taxonomy): Eukaryota > Metazoa > Arthropoda > Malacostraca > Isopoda > Trachelipodidae > Trachelipus > Trachelipus rathkii. The sequence goes on along the minus strand of JABUQX010024542.1, from coordinate 14,849 downwards.
TCTCATACTGAAATCACTCCCAATAAACCAAATCAGGAACAAATAAACCTAAAAAACAAAACCATAAAAAACAAATCAAGACAATTAATCAAATCAAACGACCAAATAAATAAATCAAGGAACCAAATAATCAAATCAAAAGAAAAATAAACCAAATTCGATTAACAGCCAAATCAAGAACCAAATTAATCAAATTATAGATTTGGTTAAATAAATTTGAAGACCAAATAAACCAAATTAAGAAGGAAAATCAAAGACTAAATAAACAATAAAAAATCAAAATCAAGACCAAATAACAAATCAAAGACCAGATAATCAAACAAAGACCAAATAAATCAAATCAAGACCAAATAAACCAAAATCTCAACTGACCAAAGAATTACTTTAAGACAAATAGAAACAAATAAAGAAAATAAAACAAATCAAGACAATAAATCAAATCAAGACCAATAGTAATTATAAAACGAAAATCAGACCAAATCAAAAACCAAAATAAATCAAATCCCAGACTATAAACCAATCAAGTCAAATAACCAAATAAAACAAATCAAGACCAAATAAATCAAATCAAGACCAAATAAACCAAATCAAGACCAAATAAACCAAATCAAGACCAAATAAACCAAATCATAGATCTCAAAAATAGAATAAACAACTTGATCAACTTGAATAGGAAAAAAAAACTGGCAACTCTACAATCAAACACTACGCCATAAAACCAACGTAACAAATATTCAGAACAATAAAAAAAATCTACACTTCACAAACGGAATTCTAACCAACCCACGAAGACATCTGTAAACAAAACGATAAAATACCTAGCCAAATATTATATTACACTATTCTAAAATTAGCCATTAAGCTACAACACCTACTAATAGATTTACAACTTAAAAAAAATTAAAGAACAACTAACAAACCCCCATTCACACCCTACCAACAAACCCCCCATTCACTCGGCAAGAAGTACTCTACACCATCAGAAATCTCAAAAACTCACAAGCAGAAGGTCCAGACAAAACATTCAATATTTACTTCAAAAACCTAGGAACTAAAGCCAAAGTAGTCCTAACCCAAATGGGCTATTTATAAGAGGTTACCTCCACTATCCCACCTTTCTGGAAACGCACACATAGAATACCCATACTAAAATCTAACAAAAACTCGGCAACGCAGCTTCATATAGACATATATCATTACTCTCTACAATATCTATAGTTCTCGAAAGGTTAATCCTGAATAGAATCTCTCCCTCTATCACCTTCTCAGATACACAACATGGATTTAGGCAAAAACATTCCACTACCACACTACTTACTCATCTAACACAAAACATCCTTACAGGTTTTAACCAAGATCTACCTCCCTCCCGCACTTTCTTAGTAGCAATAGACATAAGACATAGACATCCTCGTCTATAAAAATCAGTAGCTTTGCAGATGACCTAACAATCACAGTTCAAAGTCTCAATAAATACAGCAAGTTTAGAACTACAGCAATATATAAACCAACTGAAACAATGGCTGTCAACAAAATAATGACTTCCCCCCAAAAAAAATCCCCTCTCACATTGCTCACCCGTCACACCTGACAAAAGAGAATCAAATACCTATTCAACAGTTTTCCTTTCAAACAGCAGACTCTCACTCGATAAACAACCCACCATCCCAGACTTTACTTTTCTTATACACATGACATTCACCCCCCATAGATTAAATGCGATGAAAACACTAACCAGAACAAATTTTGGTCTATGCAGAGTCCCTCACAATAGTATACAGGCAATACTTCCGTCCCATAGGAAACTATGCATCACCCCTCTTGCCACCCACAATAACATGATAGGCTTCTAATTTTACAACAAACCACTCTCAACAGACCATCCCCTACAACAAACCACTGCACCAAGAAGGGAAAAAAAGTCATACCATGCTAGGGCGGCCTCAAAGAAACTGGGAGTTCTGTTTAGACTGCGAGACTTTTTTTCCTTCATTCACAAGCAAAACAAAATATCCAAAACACCATATTCCAAGGTTTGTCCATTCCGAATATCTCTCATAGAACAAGCTTTGGACATGTCAAACCAGAGCAATGCTGTCCTGTTCTCTGCTTTGGTGGCATAATATTCTCTGATCACCCACTTATTTCCTCAGCTTCAAACCTTCCATAACTAACTATGTAATATATATAGTATATATATGTATAATATTATATATATATATAATATATGTATATCTAAATCAATAAACTTAATATTTATAAATAATATATATATATATATATATATTATATTGTATTTTTTATTTTTTTTATTTTTTTTAATTAAAAGATCGCTACCACTCACGGCTGCGGCCCTTCTTCAAGGAGGGGGCGGGAAAAAAAAAAAAATAAAACGCAAATCCTTCAGGTGAGCGCAGACGTGGCTTTAAGAGAGGAAGATTAAATATAGTTGGAAAACAGAAGAAGCAAGGGTAGCCACAGAACAGAAAGTTAGCTGGAAAGAAGAGGCACCACAACGGAAAAAGTCTGGGGTTCGCAATACTCACGCAGAATTCGTGCGAGAGCAAGGCACCCCTTGTGTGCTACGAGGGTTGACGCAAGGGTGGAGGAATGCGAGAAGGTCAACTCCCCGAGCATCGCCGCCATAGTACCTATAAAAGGATAGAGCGCCAAACGTACGTTGCAGTAATAGAGGGTCCACTAAGTTAAAAAGTAGGGACAGTTTATTAGTGCTCGAGCTTTAGCTTCAACCCTATCCAATAGAAGGGTGGAGCCGGGCCCCCCCAATGTTGAGAACAGTACTCCATACAAGGGCGAATTAAGGCCCTTATATAACTGGTGCTGTGCAGAGGAAAAAATTCCGCAACCTGAACAGAACTCCCAGCTTGACCGCCACCTTAGCAACAATAGAAATATGAGGTTCCAAGATAATTGTTTTATTGTTAAGACCAGAATGTTTGTTATTCACAAGAGAGACGTTAGAGCCGTCAAAGGAAATGGGAAGGTCGGAGGTGTTTTTGAGGGAGATGTGGAGAAGTTGATTTTTTAAAGAGTTGATTTTACAAGGTTGCGGTACCCCACCGGGAATCCCATCCAGATCGGCAGAATAGAATTCGGGAAAGCTGGAAGGACGAGAGGCAACTCTCAGAAGCAAAAAGAGGAAGATTTGAAATGAGTTGAAGAATGGAGAGTTAGTCATCGCATAAGAGTGAACAGAGTTGGAAAGTACAGCTGAGGAGATCACGTGATGAAAAGTAGGAATAAAGTTGGAGATAGACAGAACTTTGCGGAACACCTACATTAAACAGGAAAGGAGGAAGAGCTCGTTCCATCAACAAGTGCTGATATTGGAGCGATCAGAGAAAACTAGACAAGAGTAAGCAAGAGAAGGAGGAGGAAACCCAAAGGAAGGAGCTTAGAGAGCAGTGACGCGTGCCAAACCGGTTATATTATATTATATATATATTATATATACTATATAATATATTATATATATATATAATATCATACGATATATATATCATACTTAATATATATATATATATATATATATATAATATGGAACAACAGCGATTTAAACTTGGGAGGGTTGAACCCTCTGACCAAGGTCTACGAACTTATATATATAAACTGTTACATTACCTAGTTACATGAACTTACATCTATTGTCATCTACTCATTGAATGAATTAGTTCTTAAAAAAAAAAAAACACCCCCCGGCTCCCTTTTTTTTTTTTTTTTTTTTTTTTTTTTTTTATGTGAAGAGCAGAAAAACCGTTCACGCTAACCTGTGCTGGAAGTGAGCAGTAACGCCAAATTGCAAGTTCTCTGTTACAATGTGATACTTTTCGATGGTCTCTTCTAATTTAAGCTTCGAAGTTATATCAATGTTTTCAACTTCTTTCAGTGCAGCAAAGAAATTTTGTTTAAAGTTATGGAATATTGTGTGCAAGGATGAGAAAGGACCTTGACCTTTTTCTTGAACCAGTCAACGCTTTCGACTAAGCTCTTCAATATCTGGAAGCTTTTCATACTCATCTTCTTGAGCTTGTCTGAAAAAATGGACTTGGAAAAAAGGTAGTAATGGGGATAGTTGTAGCTTAATCACTTACAATATGTTCAAATTTATCTTTGTTTTGCTTCTTTAAACTTTCCAAGTTAAAATACAAATGGCGACGTTGCAAAGTGCAGATTTAGCTCTTTATTGTTGATCTTCAGTTAAGCTTACCCTGTAGATAGGATCAATTTAAGCAGCAACTAGTAGAATATCATTGTCAATTAGAGAAATTTCTCTTCGCACCATGGAGTCTTTTATTTCTTCAGCATCTTAAATATAGATGGTATAAGGTTGAATATAATTCAAATTGAAACATAAGGTGCAGGTTAAAAAAACTTTGAAGCTTGAATTGCATTTTGTGCTGTGGAAGTCGCAAGTCAGTGAACTTGTATGAAGTGATTGAAGTCACTCACAGAGTCACAATTCATAACTTTGTCACTTCAAAATTTTCTGACTCCAACTCTACTATCTTGAAAGTTTCCGGCTCCGACTCCACCCTCTTCAAAATTACCGAATCCGACTCCGACTCCACTCTCTCCAAAATTACCGACTCCCAAACTCCGACTCCACAACCCTGGTTTGAACAATAGCTTATAAAAATTATATCGGAAAATAAATGAATATTTTCAAACATATTTTTATAAGCGACTTTGCACATGTAAATAAATAATAAGAAAGTTAGATAATAATACTGTTTGATTTAATAAAATACAAATCATATTGTTATCTAGTGTTAGGCGTACAAGTTACGATGTCCTGCAAAAGTGTTTGCAAGCTTACGTAAAAATAACTTTCCATTAAAACAGACTAAGTGTACAGGAAGCGATGCATAAAAATGGTACCTTGCTCATCAACTACGAATTAGGTGTTGTAAACGCTTGCGCCATACATCGTAGGATGAACCACAAATTTGCACCAGCGCACTAAACTATCTGTCATACCAGAATATAGGTATAGATGATAACGTAGTATAGTGATATATATATATAATTATATATAGTATATTATATATATAATATATATATATATATATATATAATATATATATATATATAGGTATTAGGTGTGAGGTGAGTGTAGCTATAGTGGGTGGTAGTAGTATGTCGGAGTTAGCGGCTGTGGAACCGAAAGGAAGCGATGTGGAGCACTTCTAAAATAATTGTAATAGTTAGGGTAGTAGTATTAATATAATAGTATATGGTATATATAATATGAGGGATGTATAGTATAGTAGGAATATAGTAATTGATATAGGAAGAGGTGGTAGATAGGTAGTAGTATGTGAGAGGTATATAGTAGTATATATATAGTTGTATGTAATAGTATGATATATTAGTTATAATTAGGTCAGTCGCCTCTATGAAGGAGGCCATGCTAAGTCTCATATCTCTAAAGACTTACATACAGTTACCGTGTAAAAGAAATTAGGCATTGATGGTAATGCGTGGGTAGTCGCAATGATAGTGCGGATAAATGTAAAAAAGGGGGGTAGTAGTAGTATAGTGTGTAGGGTGTATATAGTAATGTTATATGGGTAGAGGTAGTAGTATGAAGGATAGTATATGATAGTAGTGTAGTATTGTAGTATAAGATAGTTAGTATATATATATTTATGTCTGTCTAAAAACTACAATACTAGCAGCTTAGAAAGGATAATTAAAATTTCCTGAGTAGGAAAGAATCAATGGAGAAAGTTAAAAAAAAATAAAAAAATATTGATGTTAATAATGTATAGTATTGATGATTAGAAAGTCCTATGTTAAAGAGCCTTTTATTGGGTTACTCGTTGAAATAAAATAGTACTTTTCTGATTAGGTTTTGCTGTTTTTTGTAACTAGGTGAATAAATTCCCGCAAGGGTATACCGCCACCGGATGGCTGGAGCGGGGTCTCTCGGGGGGGGCCTTTCCGGGGAACTAGCGGGTGGGAGGTTAGGGAGCTAATTCCCCGCCCTCTGGGGGGTGGAGGTTCTCCGGGAACCCCGGCTCTGTTGGTGGTGGTATGTGGGTTGGGTGGTGTTCGCGGGGTGTCTCCTGCCGCCTTGACGGGGGGTGATGTGAGAGACGTCCCGCTCCTTGTGGGTCCCCGTCTGGCTCGAGCCCCGCGCGTACGGATTTGCCGGTGTGAGATACGTTTAGCGATGAGATGTAGAGGTAGGTGTGGTGATGTGAGTATGGTTGAGAGGTGTATAGGGTATAGTGAGTAGTGAGGGGTATGGGTGATGAGTAGTAGAGATTAGTATATGTTAGTATATGAGGTGGGTAGGTAAGTGATGTTGAGTGATGAAGTGTTGGCTGCGTTAGCACCCCCGTCAAAAAAGGAAGTAGCAGATTGTGTGTAAGTTTGTGTTTTTGTGTTTTTTTTACATTTTCCTACGAAATTTTACAAGGGTTCCCAAAAATGTATTTCTTTCCCTGTAGCTATTGTGTAGTTTTCGAGATAATTTTTTTTTATTTTATTTTTTTATTTTTTTACCAATTTCCTCGGGGGGGGGTGTTGATTAAGTTGTTGCCATTGTGTGATTCCGTGGCAATGTATTCGGCTTTTCCGGCTGTTGGTGGTAGCTATTGTAGTTTTTTGAGAGAGTGGTGATTGTTGGCGTGCTTCTGTGATAGCGTGTGCCAGATGGTAGGATAGAGATATGTAGTAGTAGTGAAGGTTAGTTATAGTGAGGTTGAGGGTAGTAGGTGTATATAGATGAGGGAGGGGTAGGTGTTGAGTGATGATATGAGTATATATAGTATATATGGTATAGAAGTATAGGGTGGGTATGTAGTGTGAGTGTAGTAGTTTAGGTGGATATATAGGATAGTAGTGATATATGTTTTTTTCACCTTCTGGGCATGATGTACCTACTTTATTTGCTTAGAGTGCGGCTGTTCACTTAATTGCTCCAAATAGTCTATATTTGTTTAGCGTAACAGGTGGGTGTGGTTTGTGACGGCGAATATATTTTTGAAGATTTCTTTTAGTATACCCCTATGCCTTTCCGAGAGCTGCTTGATCACCTGTTTCCTGGGTAATCTTCGAAAATCTCTTGCAGATCATCGACCATAGATGCATCTGTTTTGTGCCTAGGGAGTAGGTAGTTAAGAACGGAGTGTGCGGAGCAATATTAAACCAGTCTTTTTCACGTGCTTCGACGACAAGCTCACGTTGAAGACCTTTGGAGGTGGTAGCCGACGGCTGCTCTGGTGTAAGGACATTGGGCTGTTTTGTGTTGTTACTTATTTTAAGTGTATGTTAGGTATTTGAGTTGGTGACTGCGTAGTATTTAGAAATGGAGTTTTTTTTTTCTTCTTCAATACGTCTGGCAAACGTAATGGCTTTTAACAAAGAAGTGTACCGACTTATGTGCTGATTTTCGTTTTTGACTAGTCCGATTGTTTTGTGCAAATTTGCATCAAACATTTAGATTAACCAACACCGACAACATACTTGTATTTAGTTAATCTGAGGACCGACTACTCACAGTCAAGCTATATATCAGAACATATAAAGCAACAGATTGCCAATTAGTAATATTATCGGATCCTTCTGGAGGATTTCAGAAAATCATTGTCGGTAGTAACCAAAGATTAGTATCCAAAATGTACGTATGAAGAAGTTGGTAGAAGATTGAGAAGGGGTGTTGAGTTAAAAAGAATGTGATAGTAAAATGGATGGGGGTGTGTGGGGTGTGGGGTGTGGGGTGTATAAACTCTCTCTCTCTCTCTCTTCTCTGTCTTATATATTATATATAAGTAGTTTTATTGGTAGGTAGGTTAATATATATATATATATATAGTATAGGAGTATGTAGTAGTGAATGATGAGTAGTATATTATTATTATAGTATAGTATAGTGATATATGAGTAAATATTTTATCATGTTTAAAAGTAGATAAATTATTTTCTGTATTTTGTTTCACATATTATTGCCAAAGCGAGCAGACGTCAGATTGGAGGTGAGTAGATTGTGGGGCCTGGCAAGTTTGAGAGGGATGTATGTTATATTTGTTTATATATGTTTATGAACTTTTTAGAGGAGCCTTTTGTTGAATGTAGATGGTCTCTTGCAAAGGTAGGACGAAGAACAAGGAATAAGAGTTTGCTGTTGACGAGGGGTGCCAGTGAGCAAACCAGTGTTTTTTGAATAGCATTGATTGAATTAAGCTGCGGGTCTAAGTAGGCAGCGAGGGAATCGTAAATTCCTGCGTAGTTCATATTGGGAGGGTTGAGTGATGGAGATGAGGGAATAGATTGTGTTGCGGAAAAATAAAGTATAAGTTGGAGGTTTTGAATGTGGTAGAATGTATGTGCGTGCGTGGGGTGAAAATAAACAGTGGTGGTAAACATTATGTGTTGATAGTTGAGTATATTGAATAGTAATTTGAGATATTGTTGGTAGTTACGAGTTTATTTGCTTTAGTGTTTATTTTGGAGAGTGAGGCCCGTGGTGCGCCTGTGCTGGTGCCTCGCGGTATAGATCAGCGTCGGTTTGAGGGTATATTATATATAATTGACGGCGCCTAATATATATACTGTATAATATATATATATATATATATTATATTTAGGTATGTATATATGTGTAGGTAGGTTAGGATGGGTAGGGAGTGTATTATAGGGTGAGGTTTAGTATGAGGGTAGGGGGTAGTGAGTGAGGGTAGATATGAGTAGTAGAGGTATATAGTGTATTAGTGGTAGGTAGTGGTATAGAGTGGTATGATAGTGAGTATATTAGTAGGAGTTATATGTAGTGTTAGATATAGTATTATTGTAACAGAACCTCAGAAATCACTTATACTGTTATCTAATATAAAATATTAAGTGGAAGTAAAATCTTGTAAGGCTGGTTGTTGGCAGGGATTGCCCAGGAGCCCTAATTGGTGATTGGAGCAACGAGTCTGCAAACCGGCGTAAAATGATGGGCTCACCGCAGAAGTTGCGACACACTTTTTCTGGAATGGTGGTATATTCGACGTGGTAGCCGTAGAACAAAGAAGACATAAGAAGACCAGCAGAGGTCCATTTAACTGTTAAAATGCGTCGACCGATGTGTTACTAGTTGTTAGGAACGTAAACCCCTCATTATTAACAAAGTGCATATCTGAGTGTATGTGTCCCCTTCCTTGGAGGATGTATCATTCATTTCCACTACCTACTACAACAACTCGTAAAGCTTTGCTTAACTCCGATACTTTAGCCCTCAGTCATAAAACATTAAAAACCCCATTTCTTACTTCACCCTTTAATGATACTAGACCTATTTATGAATTAAAGTGCTCTTCTCTTCAAATAGACGATTATAGCCAATTTATTTCAGAAATATTTTTTGTGAGAAGATATTTCTCCTTAGTTTGCTGGAATATTAAAATATTTTCCTATCTCCACTTAAGTCATTTCTCTTTTCGATTAACAGCCCTGTTACCAAGTTTCAACTAATGACTGAAACTTATCCCTAAACAAAAAAATAAAACATCTATCAACACGACAGTAAATTCTGAGATGCTATACCTTCTCATATTGAATCAAAACTACGTTGCCTAATCAAACGTGAATGTAATAATATTTATGGTCCCTCTTCCTTTCGTTCTGTTACGACTTCCTATCTCCTGCTCTTTTTTTGTATAGCCCTCATTTCTACATCTTCAAATTACGTTCAAAAAGAATCTCCCGATGATTGACGTAACGTAACAACAGAAAGGATGTACTTCCTGTGTTTGAGTTTTCACTCAATATAAGAACAAGAAGAATTAATAAGAGTCATGTTACTCAATATTGTCTGATGTAACGAATAATACATTAAAAAGCATTTTATCATTAATTACTAAATGTTTTATCCAATTAAGGGCGTGAAATTTTATATTAACCATGTTTGCGACACAATGAACTAAATAGACTGCATTATTTGATTACTTCTAGCTAAAAACATAATTGAGTTCAGAAAAAATTATGTAAAGATAAAGATTCTCGCTGCGTCAAAAATCAATCTGAAATACATACATCCGGATTATTGTTTTTCCACCAGTATGATCTTGAATTCTATAATATAAATATATCATCAGGATTTGAAACCTTGCGGGTTATCTTTAAATGCAGCGTCCATTTGGCGAATAACTCGTTTATCCCCAGCACACAAGTTATCCCAGGGTTTGTATAAGGTTTATAGTCGAAGGGAAAAAGAATATGGAATTTCGTCTCCGATGGAACATATTCCATCTTCGAATCTAATGCGGTAGAGCAAGTCCAGCAGCCTGATATCTGAGAATTACAAGAAAGCATCTGCAGGTGACTTAGCGTTCGAATCATCCAAGCAGATGAATGATTTCGGGAAAGGTTGAAGAAAAGAGGCAGAAATGAGTATCTAATTTGCGAATTTAAGTAGTCAGAGAAATTTGATTTTCTCTTGAGTTAGGAAACAGGAAGACAGATATACAGAACAAAATTTGATTTAATATTAGCATTGACAGGATAGCTTATGAATCCAAGGTAGAAAATGGAAAGACCCACAATCAAACGAGACACCAAACATCAATTATCGCAACACAAAGGATACAACAACCCTCCTCTTTCAAACTAGGATACAAACAGGAAGACGGCGAAACAGAATCAAAGATGTGCTAGTCAGAAATGCTTCATTAAAACACCTGAGTTCGATCTAACATGAATAAGAGATCATACGTTTAGAGGAGGAGAGGAATTAGTGTAAATGTCTCGAAAGAAGGAAATTTATTGAAGAAAGAAGACCGTGCATACGTAACATGTTGGTAATGCCTGGACGGCACCAACCCCGGGCATCATAACAGGTTGGAATCTCTGTGAACGGAAATCCCATTTGGTGATAGGGACAGAGGAGCGGAACGAGGGTCTATTTTTGGAGGGCCACCCCTCTTAAAATTACTCCGAGACTCAAAAGATCTCCGCTAAAACATAGATTCTTCTGCAGCCACACTTCCTACATCAAACTTTCCAACTACACTCGCATCAATCACAAAGATGGATCATCAGCCAAAATAATAAATCTAAATATTAAAACTCGAGATACATCGTCATCCAATATGCTTCTAATCCAACATAATACCTTACACCTCGGACACATACTCGCTCACCGCCATCAAAACTATACTACTTATCTACATTATACATTTCAAAAACTCCCTTTTTATTAACACTTCTACAAAATCCCCTCGAACTTTTTCTTACAAAAATACCACCACCCAAAACCAAATCACATCACACGACTAATAAGCAGGACGAGCACCATCACAATATCTACGGTCAAAACTAACACCCTACCCATACCACCATAATCACTCTAACACAGACCAACAGAGCACACCCTAATTAATAATCTAGTCAATCAACCCTAGTTAATAAAACCTAATATACAATATATTCTTCATCACAATCATTTGACTTACAATGCAAAAATTATGATCCTAACAATCACTTACCCACCACGAATAAAATATAACAATTAACATGCAGAAATAAGGTCAGATAGAAATAGGAAAAAATAATAAACAGGACAAAATTGAGACGATTTCAGATCTTCAACAATTTCAATGAGCATGTTTGAAAAGAAGAATAATACATTGGGAAATCTATGTTTCGTGAAAGATTGAGATTAATACACACAAATATCTCATCATCCTTCATACATGTCATCACTCCTTCATTCTAAATGGCCTTTTCGAACAAAGTAATATAAATAAATATTTCTAAAAAATTTAAAGCATTTTGAATTCTAATTATTTATACCACGAAATAAATTCTAAAATATTTGTTAATAAAATACTTTTGCTATATAACGAAGCTAATATTATATATTAATACTTTTTGGAAGCAAACCTTTATGCCGCAAGAGAAGCAATACACACAAACACACCAAGTATTGTACCGAAAATTATAGCATTGATTGAAGATAACCTATAATTTTAATAATATCTAAATGGCAACTATCGATACCACTTTTCATACAATCGAGGCCCAATCACGTCGAATCACATCTCGAACACATGAGAAAAAATGGCTATGACAGATCTTTATTGAACAAATGAAAGACTATTTTAGCTGATCGAAGATTGAGTAGTATAGGTCAAAACCGTTTCCACAGCTCGGCTTTATAGTAAAAGCCAAATTAAGAAGACAGTTCAATGAAAACAAGAAAAAATAAAAACCAAATTAAGTTGCTGTTGGATAGCTTTATCATTAGGAAGAATCAAACTCTAAAAAGGTTTACAAATCATTTATTACTCTCACTTTAAGTCAAGGTATAAACTAAGTAAGAGGTATAAAAAAATATTAAATTTCAATAAATTGCATGAAAAATTATATTACATATTTTACCAAATCTTAATTCCTTTTTACATTAGCAAAATAATATTTTAGGGGTTTGGAATAATAAACATTGACAAAATATAGAAATGAACAAAAATAAATTAAGCTATTTAAAAGAGTCAAACGAAACATGTAACAGAAATAAGCGATCAATAAACAAAATGAAAAATTTGAAAAAGAGCTTATATAGTACTAATTTTAATAGCTTTATGAAACATAAGAAAAACAAAACCTTAATACTATAAACGCATCCATTTAACACATCTTAAGACTTTCTTTTTAAATATCTAGACTAAAGCTTCAGTCTCCTAAGCCTACTACGGCCACCTACTATCTTACCAGACTACTAATATAAAGTATTATTTTGCCAACTACTATCTACCAGACTACTAATTATTAAAGTATTATTAGATTCTAAAATACAGTTAAATTTATAATAATTCAGTTTTAAAATAATTTCAGAGCTGTCGTAACAGATCAAATGTTCATTTTTTAACACTAATCTTTAATAAAGATTCAAATGTTTTTATGTTTTCTGTTAATTTGAAGCTTTACCTGTGTGGGTTGAGGTGAACTTCTTTAAATTACTTTTCTGAATAAAACTTTTATCACAGTGGGGACACTTAAATGGTTTTTCACCCGTGTGGTTTCGAAATGTGGGATTCTAAATTTAGGTTTCTGACTAAAACTTTTATCACAGTGAGAACACTTAAATGGGTTTTCACCAGTGTGGGTTCGAAGGTGAACTGTTAAATTTACTTTTACATTAAAACTTTTATCACAGTAAGAACACTTAAATGGCTTTTTACCCGTGTGGATTCGAATGTGTCTTTCCAAATGACTTTTATCATTAAAAATTTTATGACAGTAAGAACATTTAAATGGCTTTTCACCCGTGTGGATTCGAATAAGCAGCAAGCGGTACTTTTACAAGAAAACTTTTTAAAAGACAATTAAAATGGATTTTCACCCGTCGTTGGGTTCGAATGTGGGTTTCTAAACGAGGTTTTTGATTAAAACTTTTCTCACAGTAAGGACACTTAATTGGTTTTTCACCAGTGTGGGTTCGAAGGTGAACCCTTAAACTACTTTTCTGAATAAAACTTTTATCGCAGTAAGAACACTTAAATGTTTTTTTTTTCACCCGTGGGTTAGAAGGTGAACTCTTAAACTACTTTTCTGAGTAAAACTTTTATCGCAGTTAGAACACTTAAATGGTTTTTCACCTGTGTGGGTTCGAATGTGGGTATCTAAATGAGCTTTACGATTAAAACTTTTATCACAATAGGAACATTTGAATGGGTTTTCACCATGGTGGTTTTGAATGTGACACTCTAAACCCCATTCACTATAAAACTTTTTGGCACAATAAGAGCACGTGAAATTTTTATCAGTATTGTTACACTGTCAGGTATCGCAAACGGAAATTTTCCTTTTTCCTTTTTCAAAAAAAAAAAAGAGTTTTTTTTTTTTGGGGCAAGGGTTTTGTCCCCCAATTTTTTTTAATAAATTGGTTTGGATTTTTTTTTTTTTTTTAAGAAATTTTTTTTTTTTTTTATTTAAAAGGCAAAAGTCTTGAAGGACCACTAAACGTTGTTGATGTTTTAGTATCAAAACTTTTGAACTTAAAAAGTGGCCTGTCTCATAGTAAGACTGATCGGTATGAAAGGTAATCTCAAACTTTAACTTGAAAATTAAAAATAAAAAAAAACCAACAAACCCCAAATTTAAAAACATTATAAAAAAATAATTGATTTAAAAAAATAAATAAGTAACAAGGTTGTGGGAAAAATAAGTTTTAGAGATTAAAAAAAAAAAAGGGAGGGAAATTTTAATCCACACACATTTTGATATACTTAGTTGCGTCCCTAGCTAACAAATTATGACTCAATTTGTGAAATTATAACTAATAACGTTTGTGAAATCAGAATTATGAAAGGGTAAACAACTCATCTGTAGGGAATCAGAACTCTGTCAATATTACAAGGAAAAATTATGGGGAATTGCATGATAGGAAATAGCAAGACAATATCACTTCAATGCCCCACAAATACGGAAAAATTTGGGCAGGTGAAACAGAATTAGATTAATTTATATATATAAATAATAATATATATATATATATATATATTATATATATATATAATATATATATTTATATATATAATATATATATATTAGTTATATATATATATATATAATATATAGATAATTATATATATATATTATTATACTAAAATATAATATATAGATATATATATATATATATATATTATATATATATATATAATATTATAATATATATATATATATATATATATATAATATATATATATATATATATATAATACTATATATAATATATATATTATATATATATATAATAATATATATATATAAATATATATAATAATATAATATAATATATAATATATATATATATATATATTAATATATATATCCTTCAA
>JABUQX010024541.1:72500-80913 GCA_015478945.1 Trachelipus rathkii | reverse complement strand
AGTGAGGGTGCTGGATGGGGTTGGCAACATGGTGGTTTTGATTAAGTAATTTACTGCCTTAGGTAATGTAAAAAACGTAAAATTTGAAGTTTATTTAAACCATTATTTCGAAATCTACAGACTATGATAAACATATATTAAGACCAGCTCTGTGCATCATTACACAAATATTAATAACTCGGCACCCCACCGGAGCCAGCACCGGTGCCAGCTTCGAATCCCTACTCTTCATTCCTCATTCTTCTTCCACCTCCTTCTCTTCATCTTTCATCCTTTCTTCATCCTCCTTTGTTTTTTGCGCTCTGAGCTCTTTTTTCAGTCGGAATCCACCTAAGGGTCCTAGACACCCTACCACGCGACTCTATAACCACATATTCGAAAAACTCTACGACCTCAATACACTCTTATAAAGGACACCCAACATTGTTGTTATACGAAATTTCTATTAACGCGGGGCACCCGCAGGGGCTCCAGCAACCGGTGCCGGAGCCAACTCCTTGAATCCAATACCAAGTCTTCTTAGAAACTCAACTCTGCATCCTTTCACCAAATTTCGGCTTTCTACGTCAATATTTATGTTTGAAGGGGTGGGGTCCCCCCTGCGGGGGACCCATGGGACGTAACTTCGTATACATACGAAGTTACGCTCATCATCTAACCACCCCTCCAAATTTTAGCACGATACGATAAGTTCGGAGGCGGAGGCAGGCAGGCCTCTCAACGTCGGCGGCGGGACCGGATGCGAAGGCGCGGCCACGGCGGAATCCGAAACGTCGGAAGTGCGTTTTTTTATTTTTAAAATAAAGTTTAAAAAAACGATCCCTTACAGTGATCGTTTTTCGACTCAAGATTCGATTCCTTCGGAAATCGAATCTTCGACAGCTAAAATACATATAATAACATGGGGTCATGTGCACCGCCACGCGCGCGACAGCGCCTTCGCTTCGCTCTCTCTCGTACGCGCCTTCCGAACACCTGCGCTCGATGATAGCCGTTAGCTTAACGCAAATCTTCGCGGTCTGGAAAGCCAAAAGGTAATAAACGCGGGCCCCTCGGAGCGGCTACGCGTGCTCGGGGTGACCCCCCTCTATATACATCCTACAGACTTGAAAATTACACGGATTCGGCCTTACCCCATATATAGATTATATTTATAAGTTTCAGACCTATAGCTCTAGTCCTTCATATAAAAGGGTGGTAGAGCTCAAAGTGTCGGAATACTACTAATTACATTTTTTAATTGTTCACACTATTTTGTTTACTATATAATCCATATTAATTAGTCAAGAAAGAAAATGATTATATTTTGTTGGAATCGCTTATTGGAGGCTGAATGCTTGTTTTTTAATTTCCCATTTTTCCAACATTTCTTCAAATTTTCTTCAAATGTATTCTCCTGTGTGCCGATCATCTAAAGGTAAAGCACTTGGTACAAGATTTATTCTCTCAAGTGTCTTGTTGATGGTATGTACACTCACGCTCAGTAACGAAGCCCCAGCTGAGGTATCTCGCCATACATCTATAGTGAAAGCAAATTTGATTGTATATTTTATTTTTTCTTGAAAATAGATTTATGTATGTGAAAAATTTTTTTCACCACATCTGTAAGACAAAAATAATTCAAAATTTAGATCTTTTCGTGACATTTTCATATAACAAATTTTACACTTCAAAAGCACTCCATAATAAGTAATTATGAAAAAAATAAAACATAAACAATATGAAACTTACAGTCACATAAATAGTTATTATGTTTATAACCTATAAACATCTTGGGTGCGTTCTATTATGTCCGTTCAGAAGGGTGACAACTCCCAAAAGCAAAATTCCCCAGTACTACAAATGAGACTCTTAAAAAATTACATTTCACGTATCCAAGCAAAGAGCTAACAATGCATTTTATATTGGTGATTTTTTGAATTCAGCAGTGGAAATTTATGAGAAAACGCTAATTTTGACCCCGAAACAAATTCATTGTGGGGCAGTGTCATCAGCTTAATGGAAGGCGATCTTGTCAAATGGTATCCGGGAGGTACCAAGAACAGTTACTCTCTCAATTTATCTCTCTATCCTCTCTCTCTCCCATAATATATATATATATATATACTATATATATATAATATATATATATATAATAATATATAATATATATATATATATATATATTTATTATATATATATTTCAGTATTGAACAATAGAAATAAGAAATAAAAGAAATCCAAGATCAAAAACAGCGTATTTTCCTGAAAACCAAAAGATGTCAGGTATGGAATTGAATTCAGGCATTGTTTACCACATTTCAGGTTCAATAGTATATATAATATATATATATATTAATATCATAATAATATATATAATATATATATAATATAAAATATATATAAAGGTACAAGGAAAGAGGCAGTCCGGATTGCTGGAATTGACTAACTACAATATATATATTATATATATATAATATATATATATATATATAATATATATATATATAATGATATATAATATTATATATATATATTTATATAATATTTATATATATAAGAATATAATATATATATTAATAATATATATATATATATAATATATATATATTATATATATATATATATATATTAATATATATATTATATAGATATATATAAATATATAATATATATAATAATATATATATATATATAATATATATAATATTATATATATAATATATATATGTAGATAGTTATATATATGTATATAATATATATATATATATATATATATTATATACACAGTTTTGGCGTAAATAAAATTGGATTTTATTTAAAACACTAGTTATTTTTGAATTAATTTTTTTATTTAAATTTATATTAAGCATATAAAAAAGGTTTTACATAAATGTTTAATTAAATTTTTATATACAACTTTCCGTGGATAATTTCTTAGGGAGCCAGACAGGAGTTCTGGCTCCAGCTATACATTGAGTTAAAATATTTTACATTTATTACCAAACTTTATTCGCATCGGAGAATTGCCGTGGCTGCAACCAATGACGTTACTCACGTTACTTTCTCTTCCGTGGGGCAAAAGTAATGACAGATTTTGGTGAAGATATATCGAGTGTTTAGATAGTGGAGTTTGCCACATAAGTGCAATGTTTTGTCTTATCGTGCTTTCCATTTATTACAGAAGCTTTTCTCCCGACCGTTAATAAAAGTTGATCAAAATATGGGTAAAGTTAGTGATTTACTGCGAATGTATTTTTGTTTTTTGAGTCACGGATAGTCCGACAGGACCCCATAAAAGTGAGAGATAAGCCCTACAAAAAAATAATTACTGACTATACGGAATGCTTACAGTGTGTAAGAACAAAAACTTAAAACAGAAATGAAAATAATTAAATCAAGTGCAGAAAACTGGGGTTTCAACTCAATAAACCTCAAACACAGTTTAGTAATGATTGTAAAAAGAATAATATTTAGAAATTTGATCTTCATAATCTTGTTTTTGATAATTCAAAACTTATTAATTTGACTCATTAGAGCCTTCAAATAGCGCCTTCCGCCAAAATGTGGAAAGAAGAAGAGTTTTTATCTCAGGAATTGGAAATAAGAAGTTATCGGAAAATCATCACATAACTATGAATAGTTCATAAATTATTGCCCCTTTAGCTAAAGATAACCCTAGAAAACAAGGAACCCCAGTCACAACCTGTATGACTTATTTTTTATCTTTCATTTGTTATGAATGGGATAATTAAGCATTTATATTCTTATCCAGCCAGAGGGGGATTCACCCTAAAATATTTATATTGAGAAAAGTTTTAATTTTGCTAAGAGTGG
Source organism: Trachelipus rathkii (assembly GCA_015478945.1). Lineage (NCBI taxonomy): Eukaryota > Metazoa > Arthropoda > Malacostraca > Isopoda > Trachelipodidae > Trachelipus > Trachelipus rathkii. The sequence goes on along the minus strand of JABUQX010024541.1, from coordinate 77,097 downwards.
AGACCAAGAAATATTTTATATCGCGGCACAGAAATTATTTTCCCTAAGAAAAAAAGAAGCGTAAATTAGTATGCAACAGATGGATATATAAAAGCCTATCGTCCAAGACAAGAAGCCCTAGGTACTAACTTTAGAGAATGAAAAACGATCGATCTAGGCGACGCTATATGACTTCTGGGTATGATAATGTGAATCCCCTGAAAAAACTAATCCATTTGGTGAATCCCTTTGTGTGTAGTTGGTCCTTTACATGCCAGCAAAGTCGTGAGCGGGAGGTACTTAAGGCCTAACTACTAATAGATCACTTCACAGAAGATAGTAGAACCGATGAAATATAATATAATTTTCCTTAATTTACCGAGAAAGAAAAACCGAAACCCTAGACGGTAGGCATTTTTTGATTTTAGTTAAAAATCACACAGCCAGAAATAAAACTGAATATGACACTCTGAATGCAAATTATCACCCTCATTATTACTGAGATAAAGAGAAAATTAGAAATCAACCGAAAATCAATAATTAAATTTGGTGTGTCTTCTTAGCTTACCCACCCTATCACATGAATTTCTGTACTTGTTTCACTACTTGCACATCTTCTATGCTTTTCCTACTGTTTCCATATTTCACCTGATTTTGTATAATGTTGTCTAAAACATTGTCTCCGTAAGAATATGATAATATTCAGAGATTTTGTATCTGATGTGAATCGAGTGTATCAAATCACCTTTTCCCATGAAAAATGCTTGCGTTCCTGTGCTAACCCCTTTGATCGTCGACAGATCCTGCCGATAATACCTCCGTAAAGTAACCATGCAGAGTCGTTCGGGAGAAGGGCGATACACACGAAATGTCCAAGCCATACCCTGTTCAAAGATCCCTCTTATGAGGGGGAAGTTGCTTACATTCAACCCACAAAAATATAAATTGCCAAATGAGTTGAAAAGATGAATATTAACACCACAACAGACCTTTGGATGACTATATTTGCTGGACCAAAGCAATAATACCAGAAAAACGGTAATAATCTTACCACTTATAAGAATACATTCTATAGGGATGATTTGAATTTTTTGTTTCGTGAGGACATTTGTGAATAAAATTTTATATTCAAAAAGTTAGCATTTTTAATGAATGTTTGTTAGCTTCCCTAAATATATTATATTTTTCTGTGTTTCATGGCCTAATTTTATTCATTAGTTTTTTTTTTTATACGTTTTTTAATAAAATAAAAATGGAAGCAGTAGGAATAGCACCATGGACCTATATAATAGCTATAAATAGTATATATATAATATCATTATAAAATATGTAAACTATACAATAACTTCGTTTATAATAACTACCTCAAACTAAGTGGCATTGGTTTTAGGCTGAAATAATTAGCTATTAACCTAATAATGTATTAAAGAAATTTTTTCAAATACAGGAGCTATTCAGCACCCCGTTTAGTCTAATTTCAGCTGAATTAGTTTATATATTAGTTAATAAAGATATAATGAATGTGATTATATCGGGATATAAGGCGAAAATTCATAGTCTATTGCAATACAATATAATAGGTATAAACCGATAAATACCAAGCTTGGAAACTGGAAATTCACTCTACACTAATGAACTAATACTATATTTGATAGTATGATTAAATTCTTAATATCTGTCCGTAGATGTCAATATAATGGTAATGAAGATAATAACATTGTTCGAAAATAAGGATGTATACAGGTAATCATTATAATTAGCATATATATGGTCAAATTTTGACGAACTGAACGTACGACATCCTCGATTTTGAAGACATTAACTATAATTCATTTTCCGAAAATAAATATTCCGTAATATTATGTTAGATACTTATTCATAATATATATATTATTACTTAATATAATAACAAATATAAGTTTATACTTATAATAATAATTATTATATATTACATATAATGAAACTTTAAATAAATTATATCTGCTATGCCCTAAGTCTAAGCTAAGGGTTATAAAGCACTTGCCTTTATTCTTTTTGTATTAGATAATAAGTTAAGTAAAGGTTTGATACAGAAAAATCTATTCACTTATAAATATTTATATTCATATTTCCTTTTGATTGTAATATTTATGATAAAAATTTTATATTAATAATATCCGAAATAAAATTGATAAATATTAATTAAATATAATATAAATTATAAATTTCATATATATAATACCTTTTCTTAATTACTCCTTAAATAAAAGCGAAAATATTTTAATTAGCCAATTCACTCAATATAATAAATTATGATAGTAATTATATAGCCATTTATGGTAGTATTTATTAATTTATATAAAGATATCTATTAATTTAAATATTATATATTTGAATGGGAAAAAATAAAAAACAAAATATATAAATATACATAGATTAATATATATATATATATATATCATATTATATACTCATTAATTTTATTGTATACATTTATGTACTAAATGTACTTAAAATGTACTAAATGTACTTAGAATGTAATAAATGTACTTAAAATGTACTAAATGTAGTTAACTATATTTGATATTATTATTGTTGTTATATAATATTATTAGTATATATATATGATATAAGAATAGGATTTCTTTAGCACTAAACATTTGCCATTTCCAAACCATGTTCAGCAAGGCGAAACAGCAACCATAAATTTCATTTTAACATTTTAATGAATAAGGGCCAAAAAACAGAAAGACCTCCAAAAGGTATGAGTAAGTTACTAAAACATTTCGCCAAACTGCCCATATATAATATAATATACATATAATACTATTATATATATATATATAATATATATACTATATAAGTTAATATAGTAATAATATAAGGTGCGGGGCAATATAATATATTATACCCTATTAATCCTTATATATAAATATACATATATTTTGTGCAAATAGTAATATTTAACATGGTATAAATTTATAAAAAAAAAAATAAAGAACCATCTTCATTATACGTATATATACAATTAATATTATTATTTTCTATTAATAAATAAATTATTATACTAAATTATATATATAAATAATATTAAGATAAACATATAAAAAATTATATAAACTATCAGTAAACATAATACCTGGAGAGTTCTTTAAATATGAAATAAGAATATAAGTAAAATATAAAAATATCCTGAAATATATACTAAATATAATAATATATATTATATTATATCATAGTTATGTTATATTTATTTTTTATTATTTTTTATTTTTTTTATATATTTATATATTATAAATGTTGAAATATATTAACTTATTTTTTATCATTTAATTCTTTATATATGACATCGTGCAAATTTAGGTAATTCGTATATATACCCAGGTTTTATAAAAACGATTACTATAAATAAATAATTAAATACTAAACAAAGGTATAACCATATTTCGGCATTTATATTTCAATGGTGACAATACTATAATTATTAATTTCTAAATTTATTAATTTGTCTATATTATTAATTAATTAAAATGATTTTAAGTCAAAAAATTCACTTTTGTATGGGTATCCATAGTTGAAATAAAGGATGAAAGTAATCTAATTCAACAGCTTGGCAATTTTTAGTTTCACCCAACCTCATAAATAGATATACCTCCCCCTACCTACCCTAAATACTAAAAACAATATAAAACAAATAAACTGGAATATTTGAAATAGTTTTGTATTTTAATATTTAAATATTTTGTCATATTTTTTTATTGTTTTTTTTTTGATTTATTTTTTATAGTAGTAAAATTTCTGTATTGAAAACCTTTTTTTTATCTAAATTGATTGAAAATTAACTACGACAATTTCGAAGTTATATATATATATAATGAATACAAAGAAATATTATGAAATGTGGCAGCGGAAATTCATCCTCTCATACCTCCACTTCAGCACCTAAACATTTCACACCACACCAGATCAAGATCTATTCAATTCGTATATGACCCTAAGTATAAAGCTCTATTCGTACTTATCGCACACGCACACGCCACGCGGATCGGCGAGGCGAACAACAAGCACGCATCAACATACTCATCGACTACTATCCTAACCACTGAAACGGAACTATAATAATAGGTGTGGAGCACAAAAATAAACCTAGTCCTTTATATTTTGTGTTATGTGTGGTAAAATTATAAAATTGAATATATGTTCACCTTTTTAGGACGTTGAATATTACAAGAATTAATAAAGAAAAAAGTTATATATTTATAGCCGTAAACTATAGCTAATTAGCCGCTATTATTCTTTTCTGCGGTTTATAAATGTGATATAGTATTTATTCATTTCTGTGCTTAAAATATTTCATATTTATAACCTTTGTATGTAGATGAAATTATTTTAATAAAATTTTCACATGGTTAATAATCATTCACCTTTAAAGTGTACGATTACTCATATTTATATGTGTTTTATAGTCACCATAATAATTATTTAATTACGTATCTTGATTGCGACATGGCTCATAATAATTAAAGTTGGTGTTTTCCACCATTATCAATCAAAAATTCTTAAGAAAAGGGGTTATATTAAATTCCAAAACCTGTATGAATATTATATATATTTAATGATCAAAATAATTATTAATAAT
>JABUQX010024541.1:67500-70000 GCA_015478945.1 Trachelipus rathkii | reverse complement strand
GCTTTTGAAAAGCATGCCCGTGACAGTGTTAAAAAAATGTTTTATAAGTAAATAATCATATATATATAACTACATATATATATATATATATATATATATATATATATATAATAATATATAGTAAGTATATATACTACTACTACTATATATATATATATAAGAGATAATAAGATAATAATGAATAACACGACTCTCACAAGTTTTTCCAAAAGGCCTCCCGTTAACTTTAACGTCATCCAAATATTTACTACCAGCTTTATGCACATTTTCATTTTGTTCTCAATGTTCCAGGATATGCTCCAAAGAAGTGAAAGACATTCGAACGGTTAAATTAAACTAAAATGAGATGCACAAGATAACATTTTATCGGAAGCGTAAGAAAATTAATTTTAATGTAAATCTCATAAGGAAAATATTTATCAAACTTTTTTAACTAACAAAGACATTTATTTTAGAAAAATGACGTAAAAGTTAAAAAAAAAAAAAAAAAAAAAAAAACATTTCGGATATTTTGAGAAAAAATTTAAGTTCGTGCAAAAAAAAATATAAAACAGGAATTTAAATTTTTCTTAAAGAATTTTATTCAATTTCCGTCTATTCAATGACTTAATTTTGGATCTGGAAGCAAATTGTACACATTTTAAGCGTCGTTTGAACAGGTTATAAAAATTTCATTATTATCCGTCATTCAAAATACTTGTGAAATCAAAATTTCGTTAGAAAACAAGTTAAAACAATTAACTTTTAACAATTAACAATTAACTTTTACTAAAATAAAGAAAAATAATTTTAAAGGTTAACTATTTTAAAAGAAAATTAGTCTCACACCAAAGTTTTAGAAATCCGAATATATATATATATATATATATATATATATATATATATATATATATATATATATATATATATATATATATATATATATATATATATATATATATATATATATATATAAAAGGGGAGTAGTAAGGGACCACACCGGGAAACCCCCATTCCCCGTCTGCCATGCATTTGTAGTATAGCGAATTTTATACTTATTTTGGTTTTAAACCCAATTTAATGACCAACCATTCATATTTTTTAATCTAGGAAGAAAAAAAAACAAAAACAGCTAAATATAGCATTATTTTTGGGTTTTCCTTCTAGATTTAATATAATTTGTTTATTTATATTTAATTTGTTGTCGAAAATCCTTATAATTCAATTAAACGTATATATATATAGCATATATATATATATATCAAAATATTGATATTTATATATATATATGTAAGTTATTTAATATATATATATATATATATATGGTATATACCTTCCTTTATGTAGTTTTAAACGGAGCTTCGTTCGTATGTACGTATAGCTGAAATGAATGCGTGACGTCATACTGTGACGTGGGGTTTGCGTAAGTGCTTTATACTCTGACGTCACACTGCGTATGTTACAGAATATGTGGATATATATATATATATATATATATATATATATATATATATATATAAAGAAAAGATATATATATATATATATATATATATATATATATATATATATATATATATATATATATATAATGTTCCTGTGTTTGTATAGTGTTTTGAAATCTTGCTTTTTTTTGCGAATATTGTAATAAAACTAGCTACATGACAGGGTTGCTAAATATATAGGAAATAATTTTACTTTGTTCAGTTTTAACATATCTTTACTGTGACAAGATGTGATCTAATCACTAATAATGTTTATTTTATATTTTAATAATTTAATAGGTGTTGAAAGTCCTATATTGCCTGTTTTGCAATAATACAAGTAAAGCTTAGAAGAAAAAGGTTTATATAATCGATATTTCATTTCAGTTTAATAAAGGTGAGAAATTTAACTTATTTATGCCTTCTTGATATTTCAAGAGATTAACGATTTGAAAACTTTTTGGAAGCAGTCGAAAAATTTAAAACTTGTTGACGTAATATATATATATATATATATATATATATATATATATATATATATATATATATATATATATATATATATATATATATATATATATATATATATATGCCAAACTACATAAACTACATAAAGGCCATATTATCTTTCGGCAGCTACTAAACAGTCTATCAGTAAAAGTTAGGGCTAGTTTTACGGCACAGTGGATCAGTAAAGTTTAGGGCTACTTTTACGGCACAGTGAGTCAACGAGCCCCTTAAAAGGGGAGTATTTATTTTTAGAGGGCCTTGCTGATGGGGGACGGAGGGGGGGGACGTTTCATACCCCGGAGGGATTAGTCCCCCCCGTAGTCCACCTAGAGGCCGAGAGACCCCGACTCCTGACATCGGGGCGGACTACCCGTGGGTATTCGTTAGTGATATACCCCAAAAACAATAAATCCCAAAAATGAGTACTTTTGGGACATTTATTCGCAACAATCTATTCGTACTCTATAAATCTCAAACCATTTGGGACATTTGATTTACTATATATATATATATATATATATATATCTCCA
>JABUQX010024541.1:27500-32500 GCA_015478945.1 Trachelipus rathkii | reverse complement strand
ATATGAGGAAGGGAGGTTGAGGTCTTTTCTAGGTTTTAATTTGGAAATGATTATTGATTTTTATTCAGTATGGAGGGATATAGTTGAGTGACCAAGATTTGTTGAAAATGTTTGTAATGAATGAAATAGCGGTTGGTCCAAAGTGTTTAATGTGAAGGTTAGAATTGTGTCTGGGCCAGAAGCTGGAGTTTTTTTTTTTTTTTAAGTTTTTGATTAGTAATTTCTTGTGTAATGAAGGGGAGTTGGGATTGATTTCATTTTTTTTAAAAGACTGCATATTAATTATATTTCTGATATTTGGGTGAATGGGTTTGTTGGAGATATTGTAGTAGTGTTGTGCAAGGATATTGCAGTGTTGTTTGGGGGAGGCAGAGAGTTATTTTTTTGTCCTTTTAATGTTCGTTTTGTGGGTGGGGTGGGGGGGTGTTTGTTTTGGGAGTTGTGGAGACGTGTTTAATTACCTGACCATAGTTTCTTTTTTTTCTCTTCCTTCAGGCTTCTCCATATTGTCAGTTAGGCGTTTTATGAATTTTTCTGTTTTATGGGTGGAGATGAGATTGGAGGTTTGTGTGCTTAAGGAGTTAATTTGACAAGTTAGATCTGTGGTATAAACATTTTGATGTCTAATGATGTTCCTTTGTTTTATCAATATTATATTTATATATAATAGAGAGAGATTTTATAAAAATTAATTAATCATTATATATATATATATATATATATTATATATATATTTATATATATATATATAGAGAGAGAGAGTCGTATATATTATATACGCGTACGTAAATGTATATATAAGAGGAATTCTAGATTCGTACTTATACTATTATATTATATATCATATATATATAATCTCAATATTCATAATAAAAAGTCAGTAATATTTATCTATAATAGTATTATATATCTTACTATATTATATTATATTATATGCTTGTGTATTTATGTATCTATCATCTCATCATATAATGAATAATATATTCTATATATCTCTATATCTTATTACTTATATATATATTACAGTAGATGTTATATATACTTATTATTATGTATATATTATTACTACTATATATATATTATATTTATATAATTATATCAATATATCTATTAATATATTAATTATATATATATACAAATATAATGTATATTTATATACTAACAAATATACAAATAATATATATTCTATTGATGGGAAAAATAAATAAATAAATATAATATAATATATATAAACTATATAAAAGATATAGATATAGTAGTATATAGTATATAATATAATATGATTATTTAAATTGTATTTAAAAAATTAAAGCATAAAAACTGAACGTATATATATAAATAATAAATAATAATAATAATAATAATTAATTAATATATAATAATCAATAATGGATAATTATAATAATAATAATATAATAATAATAAATAATAATAAATAATAATAATATAATAATAAAATAATAATTAATAATAATAATAGATAATAATAGATAATAGATAGATAGTCTTTAATCTTTATTTCTTTATATAATGAAACATAATATAGATATATATATATATATATAATATATATTATATATATTATATATATAATATATATTATTATTATCAGGTAATGGAATATGAAATAAATAGATAGATTAATAGATAGATATTTTTAATTTATGTAAAAAATAAAGAAATAAATAAATAATAATCAATAATAATCAATAATAATAAAATAATAAAATATAATAATAATAATATAAATAATAATAGATATAATAATAATAATAATGCAAGAATAATAACATATAATAAGAATTATAGATAGATACGATAGATAGCGATTAGAGATAGATAGATAGATGAAGATTAGATAGATAGATAGATTGATAGATAGTATAGATAGATGCAGTGCCTAACACTTCTAATATAAAAACTGAATATTAAAATAAACACATAACAAAATAATAATATATATAATAATAATAATAAAAAGAAAATAAAACTAATAATAATAATTAATAATAACATAATAATAATAATAATAATAATAAAACAGAATACTTTACAGGAAATGCAATAGATTAAATAAATATATATATATTTTAATAGATAGAGAGATAGATAGATAGATAGAATAGATAGATAATAGATACATTATACATAGATAGATTATGATAGAGTAGATAGAATAGATAGATTTAGATATTATATAATTAGATAATTAGGTATATGAATTTTCCAACACTTTGTAGATAATAATTTAATAATGTATATTAATTTAAAAATATTAAATATAATAAGAAAATAATTCTATTTCCCATATATAATAGAGAAAAATAATAATATATAAATTTATATAATTATTATTATAGTTAATATAATGCATAATTAATTAATAATATATAATAAATAATATAAAAATACTTACCTAATAATAATGAATAATATCATACCTTAATAATATAACATCATAATATATCATTAAAATCAAATATAATCTTTAAAACTTATTAACTGAATAGTAATATTTACTAAAAAAAAATAATGAATAAAATAATAATAATAATAGATAGATAGATATTCTGATAAAAGATTTCATTAAATTTTAATTTATTGTCCCTATCATAATTGAAATTACCATAATAATTATTATTATTATAGTCGATGAATAAGGCAACCTTTATCAATCATCAGTAATTATCTTTCAACATATTTTATCCATCTCTCTCTGTAAGCAAGACAGCAAAATTCCGAGCCCAAAAAAACATCGGCTTTAGATTTATTTATAAAGTTACATGTTGTATTGTGGTAAAAAAACTACTTTTTAGGGATATTTTTTTTTGTTAGGACTTATGTATGAAGATATATTTTTGCTACTAATTTCAAAATTCTTTAATTGATCTAACGATAAATATTTTGAATATTGTATGTAAGCTTGTAATTTAGAAGTACTGTTTAATTCATAATTTTTTGATTAGATAATATTAATAAAGAAAATTATAATATATAATATATAATTAAAAATAAATAAATATTCATAAAATATCCCATTCAGATAAGAATGCTAGACGTAAAATAACTTCCTAACACGTTTAGTCAGACAAATTAACAAAATTAAATTAATTATATTATTATTTTTAGTAATAATAATAATTAATATAGAAATAATTATTTTATAATTAAAAGAATTTAATATATTTACATGTTCATGTTCTACAATATAAATATTCATAATAATATCATATTAAGATAATTATGTATTAATATTATATTAATATTCAATAATAATATTTACATTAATATTAATAATAAATTTAATCATTGAGCAATTAATAAATAACAATAAAAAAACAATAATAATAATAAAAAAGTAATAAAATAGATAATAATAATAATAATGATAAATAATAATAATAAAATAATAATTATAATATTAATAATAATATAATAAAAAATAATCAGAAAATAATATAATATATAATAATAATAATGAAAAAATATATATAAGTATAAAAATCATATATATATAAAAGATATATATATCATATATAATATATATATATATATAATATATATATATATATACTATATATATAATATATATATATAATATATTATTTTGTTGTGCGAGATTAGAACAAAGAAGGTTTACATCAATTAGATAATTTTCAGCGAAAAAAACTGTATTCTAATATATAATATTAATTAATAATCCTACAACGTAGAATAGTGTCTAAAAAACTTATATATAAAATATAAATATATAATATAATTATAATATATATATAAGTATCATATATATATAATATATATATAAATATATATATTATTATATATTATATATACGTATATATATATATATATATATATATAAATAATATAAATATATAATATATATAATATATATATAATATATATATATTATATAATATATAATATATTAAGTATATAGTATAAATATATATATAAATAAATATATATATCAATATACTATATATATATTATAAATATAATATACTTATATATATATATTATATTGAATATATAGTATATATAGTATATAATATATAATATAATATAATATAATAATTATAATATATAATAATATATATTAATATGATATATATATAATAATATATAAATTATAAATATATATAAATTTATATATTATATTATATATATACTATATAATAATATATATATATAATATATACTATATTATTATCTATTATTTTGTGTTATAGTATCAATATTAATTTTAATATATTATATATATATATATATATATTAATAATAATAATATAATATATATTATATCATTATATAATATATAATATAATTAAATATATTAATACTAATATATATATATAATATATATATATTATATATATATAATATATATATATATATATAATATAATATATATATATAAATATACATATATATATAATTATATATAAGATTATATATATATATATATATATATTAATTAATATATAAAATATATATATATAATATAATATAATATATATTATTATAGTATATATATAATATTTATATTATATAGATCGACTCCAAAGATTCCGATTTGAACTGGAGACCCTGATTAACTCTAATAAAACATAAAGCATCTTAGTTTACTCTTTTCTAATTTTTTGATCAGACTATCTAAAGGATTTTCTGTATTTTTTTAATAAATGTTTAAAAATAAATCTTCCTCAAAATTACAGATTATTAAGCTTATAAGAAAATAGAAGATAAAAGTACTTTTATCACTAAACTACCTCCGGGTAATTTGTCCAGATTAACACAATTCTAAGCATATCACACCAGCACCTATCTCACATCTTCTCCCGAGTAGTAGTTTGTACAATGAATCTAAAGATCTTCTATCATGATTACAGGTAGTTTAATTAATTAACGAAGATGTTAATAAATCCTTCTAACATGCTATATGTAATTTTGATGCTACTATATTAGGTGGTAGAAGAACCCAGAACTGTCAGTTTCGA
>JABUQX010024541.1:0-2500 GCA_015478945.1 Trachelipus rathkii | reverse complement strand
AGAAAGCTGGTTTTTAATATAGTTAAGAATTACAGGAAAAGCTCGACACCAATGGCACGAGCTATAAAGGCGGGAAAACGGAGTCCTAAGAGTAAACCAAGAGAAATGACGAGAGATGAAGGAGATTCCTCGCAGGATTTGTTCAATGTGGAGGCTTGGCGGAAGGAAGAGATTTGCGAGAGCCTGATTTTGTTGGAGGTGGCTGGCAAGAGAAGCAGGAGTGTGCATCACGCGAGGAGGAGATGATGGTTGCGTTGAAAGGTATGAAAGAGTGCGAAAGGCGGCGGAGAAGATGGAATAATTGCGGAGATTGCTGAAGGAAATGGGAGTTAAAGGGACAAGACGGATGTTAAATCTGATGAACAAGTGTTGGAGAGATGAGGTGGTGCCTGTTGAATGGAGTAGGGCAACAATCTGCCCCATATATAAAAAAGGAGATAAAACAGAATGTGGAAACTATAGAGGGAATTAATGTCGCACCCTGCGAAGATCTATGAAATAATATTAGAGAGAAGGCTGAGAGAGGTGGTGGAACACAAGCCAGAAGAGTGGCAACATGGTTTCAGACCAGGGAGATCGACTATAGATCTGGTGTTCGCTTTGAAAATGATAAGTGAAAAGAATTGGGAATTTAACAGGAAGACATGTGCAGCTTTCGTAGACCAATAAAAGGCTTTTGATAGAGTGCCAAGGGAGTTATTGTGGAGGGAACTGAGAAGAATAGAATATGGAATACCTGAGAAATTATTAAAAGCAGTAAAAAGCACTTATGTAGACAGTAAATGCAGAGTAAAGACTATTTCGTGAGGGAGAAAGATTTTAATGTCACAAACTGGGGTGTGAAGCAAGAAAGCGTGCTGTCTCCAATTCTGTTATTATATACATGGACAGGTTGCGGGAGATCGGTCCGGAACAGAGTGGAGGATGAGATGTTTGGATACGCGGATGACTTGGTGTTTTTTTGCACAAAACCAAGAGAGAATACAAATTTTTTTAGAGGTTTGGGACGAAGAGTTGGAGGAGATGGGTATGAGGATAAACCGAGGGAAGACAGAGGTGATGTTGATCGGAGGTGGTGGAGATGTCCTGGAGGTGAGTTTGAATGAGAAAGACTGAGACAAACGGACCAGTTTAAATATTTGGGGGTGCACTATAGTGAGGAAAACGATACAATACTGGAATTAAACAAGAGAATTGGGAAATTTAATGGGACAGTAGCAATGTTATTCCCATTGTTGAGGAAAGAGCAATTTCGAGACGAGTCAAGATGGTGATGCACACAAGTATATTGCGGCCAATACTGACATACGGACATGAAGCATGGGCTCTTAATACGAGAGCAAAGAGCAAGTAGGAGGCATGCGAGATGCGCGTGTTGCGACTACTTAGAGTAGTGACAAGAAGAGACAGGAAGAGAAATGAGGATGTTAGGCGGATTGGCGTGAGAAGCGTGGGTTAGAGTTTCTGCGAGAGGAGACAAAGCTATGCGGGGTACGGAATGTCAAGAGGCATGGAAGAGGCAACAAGTGCCCAGAAAGATATCTGGAATGAGATTACCGCGAAGGCAGAGAAGAAGGGTGGGAAGACCTAAAGTAAGATGGCAGCGACAAACGTGAGCGCGCGCAATGGAGAAGAGAGAAGGAACGTCCAGGAGTGAGCGTCTGAGATGTCGGAGATGGACGAAGAGTGGAGGAGAGGGTATGAGATAAACTAAGGCGAAGACAGAGTGATTGTTGATCGGAGGTGGGGGACAAGATGTCCTGGAGGTGAGTTTGAATGGAGAGGGACAAGACAAACGGACCAGTTAAATATTTGGGTGCAACTATAGTGAGGAAAACGATCACAATGCTGGAATTAAACAAGAGAATTGGGAAATTTAATGGGACAGTAGCAATGTTGTTTCCATTGTTGAAGGAAAGAGCAATTTCGAGACGAGTCAAGATGGTGATGTACACAAGTATACTGAGGCCAATACTGACGTACGGCCATTTAGCATGGGATCTTTAATACGAGAGCAAAGAGCAAGTTGGAGGCATGCGAGATTCGCGTGTTTCGACTGATTAGAGGAGTGACAAGAAGAGACAGGAAGAGAAATGAGGAGGTTAGGGCGGATTTGGGCGGGAGAAGAAGTGTGGGAAGACCTAAAGTTAGATGGAGAGACAACTTCGTGCGCGGAAATGGAGAAGAGAGAGAGAAAACGGCCAGGAGTGGAGGCGTTTGAGATGTGGATGACAGAAAACGTTGGCGAGAAGCTTTGCGCCCAGAACAACTGGGCAAGATGCATGCGTCTACAGAGATTGCGTGAGAAAGGATGAGAAATATATATATGCATTATATATATATAATATATATATATATATATATATATATATATATAATATAATATTATATATATATATAAATATATATATATATATATTATATATATACTATATATATAATATATATATATATTTTATATTACCGTATAATATACACTAAATATATATATAATCTCCAT
>JABUQX010024540.1:2500-25000 GCA_015478945.1 Trachelipus rathkii | reverse complement strand
CCCCCCTTGTTCTGAGAGTGAAACATATTTTTAAAAGGTTTTCTTTTTATATAAAAATGAGTAAAAACTAGTATTGAATTAGTCTATATCTATGGAATTAATCTAGTCTAAAATCTATCGAGGCTACATTCCTAAAATTCTAAGATTAGACTTTCCTATGAAATAAGTCACTTACATCCCGACTAATTTCTTAATTTTAAAGAATCGTCTACTAAATCCAAGCCTTATTATCTTAAATTTATGACGATCGTCGTCTAATCCAATCTAAGGGTTTTCTTAATCCACTAAGTATATCTTAACTAAAAAAAAATATTTAGTACAGACGCGAAGCGAAATGTACTGTCATCATGTCCTTAAAACTAAAAGTATCCTTCTTAGACTAACAGAATAAGAAGAATCCATTCTAACAAAACTAAAGAATTTTCTCTTAAATCTAGAAATATACAAAGTATATACAAAATTGGGATGAACTAGAAACCAGGAGGCAAATACCAAGTTTTTTCCTCCACGGACTGTTGGTTGTTCAAATCCAATTCGACAGGTGGAGGCTGGACAGGAGTCTTCGGGCTGTAGTTCTCCCGTGTTTGTCACTGGCCTCGGGCTGTTGTTGCAAAGCTTGTTCCTTCATCCTTGTTTGACTTCGGGTAACTCGGGGTGTAGAATCTCTAGGACCAGTAAACAGATTATGGGGCCGATAAGAAGGGTCCTGTTTTCTGTTGTCTGGGATGAAATCCTTAGGAGATGAATCTACGACCGGGGGAATGGGGTATTGGTGGCCATCTTTTACTGGGGAAGTTGGAGATTTCACAGGGGAATTGGTTCTTGGAGGGGGTCCACCATAGGCTCCATACACCTCGCCTTCGCGTTGCTGGTGGCTCCTGAAGATCTCTTGAACAGGTTTTCTAGGGAAATCTCTTGCTGGATAGGATAAAGATGGTCTAAACTCCTTTCTCCGCACGCAGCGTTGGAGGGACGTTTTTGGAAGTCATCTTGGAGTGGAAACACTTAAATCAACGTCGGACGAGTCTTCCGACGACTTACATCGCTGACCTTCTTCTTTCTACAAATTCTCATTTGCTAAACTTCTTTACTTCTTCCACGGTTACTTTCTCTTTACGGGTTCCACTTGGGGGTCGGCTTGTTGCACGGGAGTTGGCTGGCTCCAGAATTCGTACTACTCGGTACCGGGAGGTGGGGGATAGAGTAAGAGCCTGTAGTGTTCTGCTGAGCATTGTTGGTGGATGGGGATTGGAAAGTAGCTGATGCACGGACTGAATTTTGTGGCTACATGGGAATTTGGAAAAGAATATTGGGAAAAGACATGATCTGTGGGAGGAGAAGTTCTTCCACTTCCTCTACTTCTTCTTCTTCTTTCCATCTTCTAGTATCTTCTGCTCCAGTCCGTCTTCTCCTCCTCTTCTCCTCTTTCTTTTCTTCTTTTCATCTCAGAGGGACTGCTTGGGTCGCTTCTCTTGTTGGCTCATCTTCATCTTTCTTCTCTTCATCACCTTTCTTGGAGCTTAACATTTCTTCCACCACGTGGGGATCCCAAACTTCATCATTCATAAAATCAAACTGTGATTCTGTGATCTTTTCTGCTTGGGATCACCTTAGCGTTGTCCACATGGACGGGGAAGGTTCGGCCTGACTCTAAACAATACACCATCAGTTTGTTAGGTCCTCTTAAACATCGGACAATATATGGCCCGTCCAAAACTTGAGGAATAGCTTCGAACCTTTTGACTGGGGGCGTTTGACTTACTCTAATGAAAAACATATCCTCCTATTTTAAACTCTCTTTGCTTGGCCCTTTTTTATGTTGTTGCTCCAAAGTTTTTGTGGTTTCCGCTTCTAACTTCTCTCTAGCCAAATCTCTTATATATCGATCCTTTCATACATTCGTATCTTACTTCATCCGGTAAATTAATTCTCATTTTCTCTGTTCTATTCAACAAATGGGGAACATAATCAGGCATCTCGTTAAGGCGAGCCTCTTTATGTAACCATGTAAAAGGAAGTGGGGTGAAGACCCTATAGATCGATTATACGCGGAGTTGATAGCGATTTGGGCAAAAGCTCAGGTATTTATCCCAGTCTCTGTGATTTGCATTCACAATAATGCGCAGGAAAGAATCTCAATGATCAGCATTATTCTTTATCTGCCACAACACCATTTGGGATGGGCTTTGGTAAGGCAAAATCCTCTATTTCCTTTCATCCTCACGCCTTACTATTAAGTCCTTTAAACACCTGGCTCGCTAAATTCCCATGCGTTATCAGAGACCAACAGTTGAGGGGCACTATGATCTACATATGCCCCTTCTTCGCAAGTGCTCTGGCACATTCTTCACTCGTTCTAGTCTTGCAAGGCACTAATTCAACATACCGTGTTAGAACATCGCGAAATACTAAGATGTATTTGGCTCCTGATCCTGTACAAGAAGGCAATTTTCCAATACTGTCAACATGAACGCGTGAGAAAGGTGTGTACGGCAATGGCCATCTATTAATCTCTGCGACAGGGGGTCTAGGACCCTTAGTTCTGGCGCACGACACACATTGACTACAGTATTCCTTAACTAACTTTTGAACACCAGGGAAATGGTATTTCTCTTCTACTCTCTTTTCAGTTCTTTGCTGACCACCGTGTCCGCTAGCTAATGAAGCGTGGCACTGGTCTATCACACTGTAAATCATACTATCTGGAACATGTACAAGATAAGGTTTTGCCTCCACGGCGTAGTGTAAGATGCCTTTTATTAAGATGTGTGGGTGTGTATTGGGATTCTCTTCGGCCCATTTTACCAATTTTCCTACACGGGGACATTTCTGTTGTTCTTTGATGAAATTTTCCCGACTCAACGCGAAATCGATTCGCGGGAACTTTTCTGTTGTTTCTGCTCTCTCTGCTTTCTCTGTTCTCTCTGTTTTCGCTTTTTCTTTGACCAGGAACACATTAGATGCCGGATGCCTACTCAGATAGTCTGGGGCGACGTTATTCTTTCCTCTTTTATACATACTATGGTGGGTGAGAAACTGTTTACTAAGAGATTCCATCGAGCTAAACGGCCGGTCTGCTGCTTATTTCTAAAAATAAAGCAGAGAGGTTTTCGTCGGTGATGATAGTAGACCTCTGTAGCCGAAGATGTGTTCTTAACTTTTGCAAGCAGAACACCACGGCCAAACACTCCTTTTCGATCGTATCATAGTTAACTCACTGCCCCTGAGTGTCCGGGACACGAAAGATAAGGGCTTCTCTTTCCCTTCATCTGTCAGTTGGTACAACACTCCTCCTATTCCGTAATTACTGGCATCTGTGTTCACGAAGAATTCTTTGCTGTAATCAGGAAAAGTCAGTTGTGGCTGCACCACTAGTTTCTCTTTTAAAGTATCGAAAGCTTGTTGTTTGCTGTTGTTTTTTCGTCCAAAGGAAAGGGACATCTTTCTTTATCAAATACAGAGGTTGTGCTACCGCGGCGAAGTCCTTTATGAGGAAGCGAAAATCAAGCAGAAGAAACAAGTAAACTCTGTGGTCTCCTTCACGGTTGTCCAGGAGGACGAAGCTCTCATTGTTTCTACTTTTGGCCGGATCCGGTAATTCCATGCTTCCTATTCTTGAATCCTAAGTACCAAAACAGCTGATTGTAGGTAAGCTACACCTTGGATAATTTTTTTTCTTAAGCTTATTTTCCTCTGAAAGCCCAGTGAGCCACTTTCTTCAAATTTTCAAAGTGTTCTGGCACGTTTCTCCAGACCAATTACATCGTCTAGTAGGACTTGTGCTACAGGCTTTAGCAGGTGCGGCTTTTTTTTTGGCGGTTTTTTAGGGGGGGCCCCCCACCCAATATTCATGTACGCAGCATAGACACTTGGGGCATTCTTATGGCCGAACATCAAACGAGTGGGACACCAAAGGCCCTTCCTTGTCCTAAATGCCATCAGCTTTTGTGTCTCCTCCTCTATCTCTAAGGCGTTATACGCGCGCGTCCAATAAATCTACGGATGTAAACACGGTATTACCCCCCTAGGGATGTAAAAATTTCGTCGATCGAAGGCAGAGGAAACACATCCTGAATGCTATGGGAGTTGAGGTACCTGAATCCAGACACACCCTAGGCTTTGAACTGTTCTTTATAGCCACCACAGTAACGGAGGACGATGTGGGGGCTGTACCCTGCTTGATGTACCCCTTTTCTTCCCAGTGACAGAATCGGTTGAAATCATCGATGTCCTGCATAGTACGGTTGCGGAATAATATAGTAATTGTTACGAAAAAATTGACTTTCGGGGCATCGGCTAACCAAGCTCAATCTTAAATTTCTGAAGGGGGCAGACTGGGACAGCATCATCCATCTAGTGCCAATACGTCATGTTAGTCCATGAGGAGCTCTAATAGTTCCTCCATATACTCCGGCTTTTCGAGAAGGCAGTTTTCTGTTTCTTCTTTTGACATTTTCTCTTCAATAATTTCTTTGTATACTCGCCTTAACTCTGTCTTCCGTAAGACCTTTTGAGCAGGTGCTACATTGGCAGAAAACTGTTCTTCTGGTGTCCTCTATTGGTTCTGTGCTTCTTCTTGATCTGGTTTGCTAATAATCCGGATGTTTACCTTCTCCTAGACATACACACCTTTTCCAAAAACAAAACAAATTTGATCACTCAAATTTATATAACTGAGGATAACCGTGTTATCCCTCACAGGACTAATTGTATTCCCGACGTACAATGGTCCTTTGGTGAAAGCTGGTGTCATTATGCACATTCGCTCCAGTTCGAAATTGTCGTGAGTTTCGGGTTGGAGTTTTAGATATCCGCATGAGTTACTAGGCAAAACAGTCATCTCAATTACCTTTAACTTTATCTTAATTTCTTCATCCATCATCAAATGGCCATCTCCTTCATGGTCATCGCTCTCCAAAACTTCCAAATCTTCGGATTGGCCCAAATTTTCTTCCAAATTTGAGGGAGTGTAGCTTGAGTTTGGATCTGGCCCCTTTTTGATCAGCGCTGTGATGGGTTGAGGAGAGTAGCTAATTCCTCCTGTCCTCCATTCACCTTTGTCTGCTTCTCAAATGGAGCTTTATCCGATTCAAGCGCAATTTCCCTATCTCTTATTCCGTGTCTAGGTTCTTGATCCTAGGCGAATTCTCGCTGACGAGGCTGTCCCCTTTTTGGGGATGCAAGAACAGATTGCTCTTCGTAGGAATGAGAATTTTAACCGCGGCTGTGATGCGTTAATTAAGTATTAACTGAACCAGGCGCGCCTCTCTATGAAAGAAAGATTGCTTTCCGCGTTGCCGTACGTGCTTAAACTGGCAAGGGGCCTCCTACCGAAAAAAGATGCTTATCCGCGTTGCGTACGTTGTATTAACTGGCAAGGCGGCCTTCTTAGGAAAAAGATGCTCATCCGCAACTCGTGCGGGTGGTTTAGCGAAAACTTGGTTCGAATCCTTGGTTCTCCCCCTCTAGGCCCTCGGGCCTGGGGTAACTGCTCCTCCTTTTTCTTGAGGTCTCTTATTCTTTTAAGATTCCCATCAGAAAATTCTCTAACCAAATAAATTCCTTGTGGATCGGCAAAGATCGGAATGTCTACCTCTCTATCCTCTTTGATAGACATTTTTGCAGAAAAGAAGTTCAAAGTTATGGGAATGTTAGACAAAACATTGCTACCCAAAAGAATATCCCAACTATTGTCTCCATCTAAATCACTAACTTGGAATGTAGTGAGGTAATGTTTTTTATGTAGGCGAAGGTATAGCTGTATTTCTCCCTTCAATACCGTTGGCTTACTGTTCACCCCCTGTACTACTAAATCGGTCTTTCGGAGGGGTATTTTGAAGTTTCCCTCTTTTTCCAATTGTTTGAGCCGCCGGGCGGTGACAATACTAACGCTAGATCCGGTGTCAACCAAAACTTTGGTCTTCGCCTCCCTACTACTCAAAGATGGAGCAAGATAGACATTTGTGGTTAAAAGTGTCGGTCCAGTCCGCTAAAGGATTTGCTGCGCGACTTCTTTTTCTTTTACTTCTTCTTTGTCTAGCTTCCCATTTCTTCGGCTCATTAATCTTTAAACTTTTATTTCTCACCACGTCTCCTCTCTTTGCCTGACTCTAAAAATTTTCATTCTCTATCCTACCCTGAGGATGAGAAAGTTCTCCTTCATACATCCTATCATCATACTCCACTTCTTCATTCACCTCAAAATCTCTTGGCTGGCTCTCAGCCATATATACTCTCGCGTGGGTCTTTACCTTCCCATCTGGGGGCTTGTACCCTCCCTTTTTCTTGGGAAAGGTCCTGGGCCCTCGCCTGCCTGGGTTGTAAGACTCTGACTTTTTCGCTCTTATCCCTTTGTCCATGTCCATCTTACTGTTGTATGGAGTGAACATCAGCGGGGTATCTGGGGAAGGTCTCCAGGGCGGTGCTCCTCTACAATTTTGTTGCGATCCCCTTCGATGGTTTGCCTTACATTCTTGGCAATAGGGCAATCCCCAACGACATGCTTGGGACTAGTGTCCCACTGATTCACAAAAGAAGCACACATAGTGTTCTCTTAACTCTTGGGCGGACATCCTTAAGGTGCCCTTATATCTCGGTGTACCATACCCCGTCTTCACTTCTTCTCTTTTCTTTTGAAAAGTATTACTCAATTTTACCTCATCTCTCCTCCTTTGAGGAGTGTTGTTGGGTCTCACCTCCTCCCTGCCCTTATCCTCATACCTTGGCTTATGAAAAGGTTCCCTGTTATCCCTGTATGAATTATTAACTCCAACCCTCTGTCTCCCGCCCGATTCTTCTTTGGCCAGTAATACCCTAGTGGTGCGAAATTCATTTGGCCTTCTATTCTCATCTTTTAATAATGCTCCATTGGAAATTTGAGATAACTTTTCTATCAATTCATTTAAGCTCATCTCAGTATCAAATACCCTAAGGATCTTCTCTCGTAATCTCTCTCCATCTCTCCTTTCATTTACGTTCTGAATGATCTTCCCAGTAACCAAGATGTTTATCTGCCTTGAGTTGAACATCGCCTTATCATCTAGATCGTGAAGGCGGCTCTGGTATTTATATAACCGTTCTTTCAACTCTAACACAAAATCAGTAAAGATTGAGTCTCTCTCTCTTCTATATTCTAAGAAGTCCAACCAGAGTTCGAAAATCGTTTTCTTCTCCTCCGGCTGTAGATAAATCTTTAACTGAGCGAGAAAATCTTCTAATTTAGTGAATTTGGAAAAACTATTTTCTCTAAGAACGTATTTTCTAGCCTCGCTGTTTTGATCTGAGGATATAGCAGACTTGGCAAAAGTGATCTTTTGACTTTCAGTTAGTGGGCCTAAAGCATCTAGCTTTTCATTCAAAAAGAAAAGTGACGAAGTCTGGGTTACAGTTCCTCTCCCATGTTCTGGTTTTCAGGTTTCGCCAAATAATTTTCAATTCTCTGGAATTCGTGGGGAAGCGGTGTAAACCAAATTAGTTGGATTAACTAGGGACTCCCAATTGGGTTGTGGCAGGCATTATAAGGTACCTTGCCACTGTCCGCAGGGATAAGGATAGGTTTGTTAGGCATGGGATGTGGGTTGGTTAGGCATGGATGTAATTCCCAGGTGGCATGCCTGTATAAAAGGGAGGTGGGGGCATCGTCCCCGTTGGTAAAAACCCATAAGTGGAGTTGTTCTGTCCTGCTGGAGCACCTCGTTGTTGTTTTCCTTCCCATAAATCCTTCTGGAGACGCTGGTTTGTTGCTTGAGCGTTGTTTAGGCCAGCAGGGGTTTGGGGCGATCCTATGGCTTGGTTCTGGATCGGTGGGGGCCCGTCGGGTCCCCATGGGAGGTGTTCGGTATTTCTGCACCTTCCCACTTGCTTTCATTGAGGTTGTGTGGTTCGAATCCACCCCAATTTCTACGCACTTTCTTTTTAGTAGTAGTGTCAACAGTAGCAGGCTTTAGCTGTAGATTCAATGTGTTGTCCAGGGCAACTGTTTTTTGCATGTATGGTGGAGTTTCGACCTGTGGGGGAGGGGCTCCCTCCCTTACTACTTGGGACTGGCTAAGAAGAGCGGTGTAGGGGTTCTGACTGGCCCTTGGGTTCAAAGGAGTTAGGATGGGGGAAGTCCCTGGGGGAGCGTGTCCTCCTTCTTGGGTTATGGGCGTTTCATCTCCGCCCCCCCTCCATTTGCCTGATCTGAAATATGACCTTCGTCATTACCGTCTCTATTCACTCCGAGATTCTCTTCATCTCTCTCTTCGTCAGCAGCACCGTTATCTCCTATCTCCGAGATTGGTTTCTCCGCCATTTTGTTTTTTCGTAATCACAAAATAATGCACAATATGTCGGTATGACCCTTAACTATCTCTACTGTATGCGTGTTAAAGCAGTGTCAACTAGTGTTGGAATTATAAATGTTGTCTGCGGACCCTCTCTGATCACTACTATATATATATATATATATTATATTTATATAGATTTTTATTAAATTGCGAAAAATAGTTGTAGGTGGTTCCCAATATTTAACCTATAATGTCAAAAATGGTGGAAAAACTCAACAGAAAAAAAATGTGTCGCACGCACTCTTCCTCTCAGACTACTACTATCTACACTCACTCACAACTCATTCTCTTTACTTACTATCGAGAAGATTAATATCCCTCTCAATATAATGAGTGTTTAAACAGAACACTCTTCGATAAATTTTTCGTTTTCTCATTCCACAACTTAACTCTTATCTATATAAATACACCTCGATATATATATATCACTCTCACTCACTCTCTATTATATACATATATTATATAATATATATATTATATAAAATATAACTATCTAATATATAAAATATATATACTATATATATTATACAACCCCATCATATACATATAGTCTTAAAAATTCTTAATTTTAATTCGTTGGAAATATGGCTTTCTCAGCTTTCCTTGGTCCAGCCTAAGGTGGGGATTATAATCATGGCGGGTACCCTCCAATAGGGATCAGATTACGTATAATAGATATATACATATATCAATCTATAATAATATAATATATACTATATATATATATATATATATTATATATATATATATATATTATATATATATACTATTATATTATCAGATATATATATATATAAATTATTTATCACTTAATACTAAGCCCCCTTTAGGGTTTTCCATAGATAATCAGGTATGTCTGTGCACACAAATACAAGTACTATATATTATATATATATATATAAATAATTATTATATTATACTATTATATATATATATAATATATAATATATATATATATATATATATATATATACTATATATATTATATATATATCCTCATATATATATTAATATATATCATCTATATATATATATATATATATATATACATATACTATATATAAAGGCAGGTTTGACATAGCTTCAAAGAAGAGGAAAGGAAGGAAAATTTCAGTTTAAGAGTTCTTTCTGTTCCAATGAAGGCTCTAGAGTGGAGTTTTGGCGAAGTTTTGAACGAAATGTTTACATTAGCCGCATTCCGATGCTTCGGTTAGTCGGTCAGTCAAGCTCGATTTCTCTCGGCGACTCCGACTTCAATTTTACGTAAACACTTCTCGCTCAGAAACTCCGACAAAAAACGACAATTTTGTGAGTCAATGGCTTTGAAATTCCCTCCTGATTTTTTCTCTTTTCGACTTCTGCACTTTTCAACGCTGTTGCCAAGTTAAAGAAAAAGAAAAAGAATGAAGGAGGAGATGAAGGAATATAAGATAATTAGTTATTATCCAAACCCGGGTTCCCCTTTAAATTTTTCTTTAAACTTAATTACGCTTTTGCGCTGTACAATATGACATTCATTTAAAAAATATTTTAAATTTTATTAAATGGGCACTAGATTTAATTATCACTTAATTATTAAATTATTATTTTAATTAGTGTGGAAATACTTTTTTCCCAAATCATCATTAATTATTCTTATATAGTGTGGTTGAATAACGATGCAGGGCCCTGATCATCTCTTTCAACCTTCACCATGCAAATAATAATAATCAATTAATAATAATTGATAAATAGATAATACATTAAATTCAAAATTTTCCTTTATTCTTGAAGAAAGTTTTTAATTTAATTATATTAACGGCATAAATGGGATAATGCGAATGATTGGTATCATTCACGTTACCACAGATATGCAAATAATGAGACAAAAATAGTAATAATAATTTATAAAAAAATAATAATAATATAAAAAAATCAAATTTTTTATTTATTGGCTTTAAATTAACTGTTGTATCAACACTGAATCAATTATTAATTAGTCCCTGACATCCTACTAACAGGTTTAAGAATTATAGGGGCAAATTAATTTTTACTAAATTTTTCATAATAAACTACTATATAATATATATATTTATTATATAGTTATATATTATATATAGTATATATATAATATAATATATAATATATATACTATATATTATATATATATTATATATTATATATATATAATATTACAATATATATATAATAATATACTATATAAATTTTTTTGAGTAGATAGCGCGTGAGAAGTGTTTGATTTAATTGTATCTTGACTCTCTTACGGGTCGCACTATGCCCCCACGTTTATTGGACTAAAGAGGTGTCTGGAATGACGTAAATGTCTGTGGGCCAGGGCGCGGACATGCTATCTGAATTCTGTCATCTCAAAGAACGATTCCGGAAGTCCGTCGCAAGTAGAGCCACATTTCATAGTAAATATATTCTTGAACCTCTTATTATACTCTATGGGCTAGAAGGGCATTGAAGTAAGTCTTCTAGCAATTACTTTATTTTCGCCCAATGTGGGACTTTTAATAGACAAACTCAAATCACAAAACAAGATCCATAACAAAAAAAAAACCTAAGGATTAATAACTTTGATTAAAGAAAAGTACACAATAACATATAATTGCTGAGAAATAATGAAGGTATAATAACTTACTAATTTAAATACATTATTTGCGTAAAATGCATGTGGTGCATGGTTAAGCCCATTCATGAACACAAAAATTAATACTTTAAAAAAAAAATTTTACATGATGGCTTATTCCATCTAATTATATAATGGAATCATGTTTTCATATCTTTCATAATTTCATATTAATAACATTACATAATGAGTTAATTAGAAGGATACTTATTCATGATACACCTGAAAAGAAATATTCACATTTTAACACAGTACCTCTATAGAGCCATTTACAATCCATAATTATAATGTCTTTAGCTTGCCTCAAATTGCTGGAGTTGACTCCTTTACTTAAGATATAAAATGTTTTATAACTCTCGCTAAATATATAATTACTAGCATACCGGTAAGAATATAATTACTCAACATAATTACTCTTTTAAGACTATGTAATATATTATATTATATATACTATATATATATATATATAATATATATATATATATATATATATATATATTATATATAATATATATTATTTAAATATATGGATGAGTGTGGGTGGCCGATTATTGATTCACCATAATTTTAATTCAATTTCCAGCCAGGTAAAACCGGATCAAACACAACAAGAATTATTTTGATATATATATAATATATATATATATATATATATATATATATATAATATATATAATATATATATTAATACTATATATATATATATATATATTATATAGTATTATATATATATAATATAACTAAGTCATTAATGACAGTAGAAAGGTTAAAAGAACCATATTCTCACACAAGCGTTTCACTATCAATTCTCTACAGTTTACCAAGCAAGAAACAACTGAGACGCCCTTGTAGGATTGCGAATGAGTCAACCCTCCAAATGCAGGCAATACAAAACTATACAGGAATTCTATTGCGTCGTCTTTACGGGCAAGAGAAAGGCGGGAAGTCTTTGTTTCTAAGCGACTTTATTCGATCGATTTGATTTCAAATAAAACGTTTATGAACGTATTTTTGAATCCAATTTAAAATGATGGAATCTAATTAAAAGGATGGAATACATTTCGAATTAAAAGTACAATAAGTACTTATACGTACTAACATATATAGTATATTATATATATATATATACTATATATATATTATATATATATATATATAATATAATATTATATAATATTAATATATATTATATATATAATATATATATATAATAATATATTATATATATTTATACTATATATACGAAGGCAAGCTGAAAAAGGTAAGGCCCTGTGATGCGTTGCTAAACAACGAACATATAAATATGTTAGACTGCCATTCAGAGATTGAAGCTGTAGAATAGCATTTGATTCACGAGCAAAGATGTAGTTATTTGGTTTCATTGTTATGCAGTGATAGAAACACGGAACCTTATAGTGATACCTTGTTGAAGCAACGTGCAGTGATTGAATTTTTGCATGCCGAAGGTGTACAGAATGCGGCTGAAATTCATCGTCGTTTGCTCGAGGTGTATGGAACGGACACTATGGATGTTAGCAACGTTCGTCGATGGGTCCGTAAAGCAACTCTTTCCAATAAAGGTTAAATGTCGATTCATGATGCTCCGAGAAGTGGCCGCCCCATTACAGTGACCACTGACCAACATCATGCTCGCGTTGATGACATTATTCGGGGAAATCGACGAATTAAACACTCCGAAATTGCTTCCATGTTTACAATTTCTTAAAAGCGTGTTCAAGAAATAATTGAAGATTAAAATTATTGAAAAATTTGTGTGCGTTTGGTGCAAAAGCATCTGACAGAAGACATGAGGAAACAACGAGTCGATATTGCTAATGAAATTCTAGACCGTTATCATCGATAAAGGGTATAAATTTCTTTGCAACGGTAGAGGAAATATGGTTGCACCACCACGATCCAGAAGGATAAAGATAATCTAGGGAATTTGGACACCCAAGCTCACTCGGCGTACGAAGGTTGCCTGTGTTAATATATAGCAGCGAAACTATTTCAGGATTGAATGGGAGTATATTAAGATGATTTGGTCATGTGAGAAGGATGAATAATAGTCGATCGGTTAAAATGATGCAAAGTGTGATTGTTTAGAATCGACCAGCTGGGAGACCAAACAAATCGTGAATTGATTCAGAAAAAGAGTGTCTGAAGGAAAGAAATATTAGTTTTTTCATGCGAGAACATTGAATTGAGAAGTAAATTGCCAGTGTGGGTTTTTGTGAGGGGATATTGTTTGTGGGGCTTGGCCAGCGGATTGGAACTCATATACATTGACGAGATGGACACGTTGGGGGATTCGGTCTCGTGTTGTTAGGGAACCATAGGGTGAAATTTTGACAGCGATGGGCTAGAACTTAAGAATACGAAGGAAAAGAGTGTTTGGGTGGGGGCTTTCCTTTTGACATACGTCATGATCAACTTAACTATTCTATTTCCGTACATGTTATGCACCTTAAATCTCAATGGGGTCTTTGGGGTTGTGAATGGAGAATAAATAAATAAATATATATATATAAATATACTATATACTATATATATATATATATATATATAATTATACCTATATAATATATAGTACTATATAATTATATATACTATATATATATACTATATAATATAGTAATAGTTCGGTTTAAGGTAATGTGTTTCAGATATCGCATATTTTAGAAAAGATAAATCGATTTTATAATAATCCCACCATGCAACGTGCCAAGTGTTCCCTCAAAATAATTTAGAAATATTGGAAATTGGTTGGTACATGATTTTTCTATTTTAGGTAAAGAAAAATTAAAAATTTGTTTGCTATAAAAGAAACTTTACTTTTTTTAGTTTTTGGGCTTCAAATTGATTTTAATTTTCAAATTCATTTTAATTAATTTTTAGTTTATTTCGACGTAAATAATTTCATTATTTGATCCACAATAAGTGTTGTTTATATTATAGTATAACTAATATTATACTAACCTAATATATATCTATACTATATATATATATATATAATTAATATATAATTATATATATATACATACTATATCATATATACTACTATATATATAACTATATACTATAATTACTATATATATATATATAAATTATAGTATTATATATTATATTATATATAGACTGGTCAGATTTTCTTAATGCTCACAGTATGTAACTAGAGAACGGCAGCTCACTTACAGAAAACCCAATTATATATTTGGAATCCCCAAAATTCTAAGGATGGGATTTAACTTTTTTTTTTTTTTTTTTTTTTTTTGCCTTATTTCGTCGAAATAATTTTAAAAATTATTTCCCCCCATTTAGGCGGGCTCGAGCCGACGGGGGACAGAGGGGGACGTTTCATACCCCGGAGGGGATTTTCGGAGGAACCCCCGCGACCCCCAAAGACCAAAGAGCGGGGTTCCGGAGAACCATCCCCGGAGTGGGAAGTCCCCCCGTGTCCACGGAGAGCCGAGAGACCCCGGACTTCCTGCCACTCTTTGCGGTATTACCCTATGGTATTCCTTTAGTTAAAGTAATACCAACGTGTTTTTCGTATAAAAATTATCTTTTATTTTTTAACTAAAGGAAATACCACTGGGTAAACCGCAAAGATGCAGGAGTCGGGGTCTCTCGGCTCCCGGTGGACGAACGGGGGGGACTAATTCCCCCCCTTCCGGGATGGTCTCCGGAAACCCCCGCTCTTTGGTATTTGGGGTGTCGCGGGGTTCCTCCGACCATCCCCTCCGCGGGTATGAAACGTCCTCCCCCCTCTGTCCCCGTCGGCTCGAGCCACTAATATGGAAGTAAATTAATTTTATAAATATTTTCGACGATAAAGCACAAAAAAAAAAAAAAAAAAAAAAAAAGTTAAAATCCTCATCCTTAGAATTTCCGCTGTGATTCCAAATATATAATTTCTTTTACTGTAGGAGCTGCCGGTCCCTAGTTACATACTGTGAGCATTAAAAAATCTGGACCATCCATTATTATATATATATAATCAGTATCTATAATATATAATAAATTATATATATATATATTTAAAAAATATTATTTTTAACATTTTTTTAATTATATATTAATTATTTTTAATTACTATATATATATTACTTCCCTACTGGGCTGTGTATATCTATATATATATATACTATATATATATATAATTATATATTATATACTATATATATATACTATATATATATATATATATTTATATAATATAATACTAATATTATATATTATAATATAATATATATATATATATATTATATATATATATATATAATATATATATAATCCCCTACTGGGCTGTGATATCATATATATATATATATATATATATTATATATATATATATATATTATAATATATATATATATATATAATATATATATATATATATATATATATTCAAAATGTTTTAATTCCTATTTTCGTTTTTATAAATTTCTATTTTTAAATAAAAAACAATTAAGTTGATAAATAAGCATCTATATAAACAAATATTTCTTTTTTGAAACAAATCTATTTAAATGTAAAATATTATGCCAAAGCCAGTGCCACCCTTTACGTGTTCGAAACAAACCATATTTCTCATTATCATGGGTAACAACAATTATCCAAATAACCTACGTCATCTATCGGAAATTGGCATTCAGATATTTTGATAACATACCTTAAACCGAACTATTACCATATATATATATATACTATATAATATAATATATATATATATATATAATATATATATATATATATATATATAATATCGCATATTCACTAATATATATATATATATATATATATATATATATATATATATGTATTGAAGAAGCTATAGTTATCTCTTCTACTTGTTCCTCCAATGCACAGGATTAGGTTGAAGTTCTTTTAGGAATCCTTGTAATGGCTCCCTTTTACATTATGCAAAGTAAGTGAAACAGCTACTTGCTAAGTTGTTTTGATGTTTTGATGTTTCGCTCCTAGCTATTTGATAAGCTGGCTTCTTGAGGCTAATGAACCAGAAATATAACTCGTTAGAACTCTTTTATAGTTATCTCTATTATGGGAGAGTGAAACAACTTGAAATTTTTAAATTAATTTCAATTAAACATTATATTTAAAATATATGAACAAGTCGATGAACTTAAGTTAAAAGCACATTAGTTTGTAACGTATATCAGTTTTTATCGATGCTTTATGCTCAAGCTGAGATATTATTTTACAAACGAAAGGTTAATATAATTTTAAAAACGCCTGCAAACTTAAGAAATACCAGCAATAAATGAATTTTACAATATTTCTAAGAAATAAAAGTATATATAATATAAACAATATTTTTTATAAGGAAAACAATATTTATTATAACATAAAGCATCATTTAACATTATTATGAAAAATATAAGATAATTAAAGATAAAACAAATATTTTCTTTTCCAAACTAAAATTGATAAAAATGCTATCCATGAATTCCTGAAATCGTTTTCTTTAAATTCTTTTATTTTTACAGAAAATGCAATCTACAGTAGATTTGACCACTATTTAACACTTTAATTTATCTTTGCATACAATATAAAGTATATATAATAAGAGTACTATAAAATACTTGGCGAACCTGAAGCGGAGCACATCAATCATTAAATTAAATTTTATACAATAAATTCAACAAAAATATAAAACGCACATTACGCTCTGAATTACGTCTTGACACTAATGTTTGTTCCTGCTGTTCAGTAGATGAAGTGACAGTCTGTGAAGGCGAATCAACATCTGATTGAGAAACCATCTGCGAAGGCGAATCATTTTCCGATTGAGGAACCATCCGTAAAGGAGAAACATCAATAGATTGAGGAACCATCTGTAGAGTAGAAGGATGTACGGCCGACTTCAAACGAAAAATCGAAATGACATCCGTCCTTCCATAAGGAAATTGTATCTTGTAGCGTCGATCCATCCGTTGAAGAACGTTGTAAGGGCCATAATAACTTGCTTCCGACTCGAAGAAAACGTGAAAATAGATTTAAAGTTCCGCAGGAATCTACGATGAAGCACTGGAGAGATGAAGAGGTGGTAGCTGTCGAAAATCCATTGGTTTCATTTGAGCCATAAATTTTCTCATTTAGTCCTTGTAAGAATCTCTCTTTTTAGGTGCTTTAAGAAGTTAAAAAGGACAAAGAGGTTTTATACCGGTTACTGCTTGAAAAGGAGACAATCAGGAATTATCAGGAATGTAATGAAGAGTTAGCATGCTGACTGAAAGAGGGAGTAACCAGTTTTGTTTCAATTATATGGCTGCACTCTTCAGCGATCGATGAAACTTTTCAATTTGGCCATTTGCTGAAGTTCTGTGAAATCCAATCATATTTGATAGTTCGGGGAAAATATCTTCTTGAAACTGTGGCCTCCATCTGAAATTACATAAAGAGGAATACTAAATCCTGCTATCCATTGAATGAAGGCAAATGCGACAGATTTTGAACTCGTATTCACCTGAGGAATTGCCTCTGTCCACATAGTGTTTTTTGTTAATGCTGGTGAGAAGATATCAGAAAACTGGAGCTGAAATATCTGTAAAAGAAGATGTAAGTAATGGTCCTACGATGGCGATATGTTGTGTTTGAAAACGCTGTGACGGAATTTCCATTGGAGCAATAGGTGGTTTCATATGGCGTTGAATTTTTTAAAGTTGGCACTGTTGAAAAAAACGAGTAAAAATTCTGATGTCACGAATAAATTGTTGAAGATCTGTTCTCGACAAGGTTTTGGTATAAATTGTAGTGGAAAAGCCGAAGAGGTATCATACCATACTTGAAGAGTATCTTGTAAAGGGTAAAAATGAGGACGGGTCGAAAATTGGTAGCTTCTTCACCCGTGATTGAAGACGAGCGATAGCAGGTAATTCAAAGTCATCTACAAGGATATCCGGGAAAAAACATCTGCCACATGTTTTCTTCTCCTCTAAGGTTGATCATTGAAGAAACATATTATGTAAAGAAAGAAAGATGACGTTGATTTCGATCACATTTTGCGTTATTCTTACTATAGTAAGCTGAAACGAGAGGTTCGTGATCAGTGCACAAGATGACACTTCTTCCCTCCAACATATGCTTTAAATGAAGTACAGAATAGTAAGCTCCTAGAAATTCACGGTCGAAAGCTGAGTATTGCGTTGATGCTCTGATAGCTTTTTGATGTAGAAAACTATAGGTTCTAGCTGTCCATTAACCATCTGATAGAGGGCTACTCCTATAGAAGTCTGGCTACTACCCATACAAGTTGAAGATGTCCTACGTCCGGCCAAGAAAAAAGAGGAGTTGTGGTTCTTTGGAGTTGATTCTTGACTTGAATGAAGGCCTCTTCTTCTTCTGTGGTCTACATAAGAGACTCATCTTATGGATGGTGTTTTATTTTCCCTGATAAAGGAAAGACGAATTTTGAAAAAAAGGATGAAACGATGGTAGTATCCAATCATTCTCAAGAATTTTTGAAAACCTGGTGAATCACAAGGAAGAGGGTTCTTGGAAATTTCAAATGCCTTTTCTGAAGGAGGAGATATTCCCTCTGAAGAAATATGATATCCTAAATAGTTGAAAATGACTTGAGGAGTTGACATTTTTCTAAAGAGATTTTGAAAGAATTTTTTTTGAAGAAGCTTGAAAACTGCCCTGATACATTCTTCATGCTGTTCTGAAGTTGATGAAAAAATTACTAAGTCATATAGATATATGTAGACTTAATGAAGGTGTCTAAAGACGGAATCCATTATTCTTTGAAAATTAGGTTCAACATTTTTTAAACCAAATGGCATAGAAACATATTCAAAAAGACCAAAAGGGGTTGTTATGGCAGTCTCTTCATTGTCTATCGGTCGTATTGCTATTTTGCTGAATGCAGATGGTTTGATTTTTTCTAATTTTGGACCCCATTTTAGTATCTACATTTAAATGGACTTTAAATTCTTAATTTTCAGTTAATATTTACCAAATGAAAAGCAAACTGTAGCTATTTCTGACGAGTAAAACGTCCTTTTCGAGCGTTTTTCTGTATTTGTAGTCATTTCTTTTATATATTTTTTTTTTTTGAAATCCAATGTGTTTGACATTTTTCGATACACGTCTTATAATCTTTTTTTGAAATGCCGCTAAACTTGGACTATACAAAGGTTCGACTAATTCCTAAAATCTCTTGGAAATAATTATTGCTACTTAACCCCAAATCCGAGCAGTCGATTTTCAAAATCAACTTTTTTTGGTTTTGAAGTGGAATATTGCGAAATTATTTTACTGGTCATTCCATCTGCCTGAAATTTTAAGAGCATTTTTAGTCGGGGGAGATACACATTTTTATTTAGATTATTTTTCGGTATATGCAATAGTTTTGCTTTTATAAACGGAACAAAATTTCAATAAAAAATATTTTTGTAATTTTAATTGTTTTTGTTTTTTGAGTATCCAAAAATAAAAATCCAATTAAAAAAGATGTATCCTGCCCGACTGTAAACGCCCTAAAAATTTGAAGTTGATCGGATGAGTAAAAAAAAAAAAGTATCTCAATTTTTCACTATTTCTAAAAATTGTACCTTGAAAAAGTAAAATATCGAGATATTTCATTTTTGCTCATCCGATCAACATAAAATTTTCAAAGCGTATATAGTCGAACGTGATATATCATTTTTACTTAGATAATTTTTTTTAAACAATTTTTTTTTTAAATTTACAAAATCATTTCTTTTTGAAATTTGTTCCAAGGACAAATAAAAAACCACTGCATATATAAAATATTATCTAAATAAAAAATATATATCTCCCCAGAATACAAATGCCCTGAAAATTTTATGAAGATCGGATGACGAAAAACAAATTATCTCAATTTTTCAATTTCAAAACAGAAAAATGGAAGGTTTTGAAAATCAGCCATTGCTCGAATATATGTAAAATATCAATATTTCTTTCCAACAGCTTCGAACAATCTTTGCATATTTTAAGTTTGACGTCAATTCGAAAAAAAATTGTAAGACGAGTATCGAAAAATGTCAAAAACATAGCTTTCAAAAAAAATTAAAATACTAAAGAAATAACTAAAGGCACTGAAAACGCTCGAAAACAACGTTGAAGGCGTCAGAAAAAGCTACGATTTGTTTTTTGTTTGGTCAAAATTGGCTGAAAATTAAGAACTTTATGTCATTTAGAGGTAGGGGTTAAAATGGGATCTGCCCTATGCAAAAATCAAACCATCCCCTGAAGATTGTTGATCTATGTTGACGTTGCGAGAGACTTCGAATGTAAGGAATTGGATACCCATCTATTTAAGTAATGACTTTCAAAGATCTGTAATCACCGCAAGGCCTCCAAGTTATGAAGTTTTTCATTGGAACCAGATTTAGCGGAGAACCCAAGAAGACTTGGAAGGTCGGATGATTCTATTCTTCAAGAGAGTATTGAATTCTGCTTTGCTGTTTTTAGTTTAATTTCAGGAAGACGGCGAGGTCTTGGAAACACTGGAGATAAATCACCAGTCACTATGTAGAAAAAGGTTCTTTTGGATTAAACTAGATGTTTGCAAAGTTGATAGGTAATGTTAACAGTGGAAACTCCTGAAGCAAAGATGAAATATTGGAGCCTTCAATGTTAGCGATGATTTGTAATGAAGAAACTTCCTCAGAAGAGACTTGAAGAGGAGCTAAGAAAGACTTATTTGAGTCTTATAGAGTTCTCTTCTAACATTCAATAATTTAGTTTCAATGGTGTAAAAATTCCATACACAGGAGTGGCATTGCGATAACAGCTACTATGAAAGTCCAGTTAAATTATCGACGAAGTTTCTTGGTCGTTATATATGTCTCTATTTCACCATGACACTTGATATGTGAGCCAATGGCTGAGGAACAATAGGCATTAGTTGCAAATAGGGATAAATTGGTTACAATCGAGGAAGTTTGGCTTGAAACAGAAGCGTAAGTGTAGATGAGGTAAAACGTATGTACTTCGAACACTGTGACATTGATAGTAAGTTGCGATTTGATTATGGCGCAGCAATCAGATCGCTCTTTTAGTTTCCCGTTAGGATAGAACAAGCTCTATAATAGGGAGGGGACAAGGGTTACACCTGAATGTTAGATTTGTCAGGCCACTTGCACAAATGCCTGCACGTTCTTGTCTGTTTTGCAAAGTAAATGTGGGCATACCAGACGAGGCGCCTTTAATTATGACTATATTGGTCGCAGTACCTCAGGTGTTCTTGTTGCCGATGCTGTTGTTGTTGTTGTTATTGTTGTTGTTGTTGTTGTTGTTGTTGTTGTTGTTGTTGTTGTTGTTGTTGTTGTTGTTGCTGCTGCTACTTCCGATGTAGTTGCTTGTGTAGTCGTTGCTGTGAACAATGCAGTGACAGGAGCGCACGATACCAAAACAACTAGTAGATCATTTGCTAGTTCGCCAAGTTGTTCAAGGGTAATTGCTGTCTGCAAAGCCAAAGTTGGTCGAATGTTGGTTTGGAGAGTCTTCAAGAACTGCAATCGTATGATGTCTTCACCAAACCTTAATTTAGCACCTTAGCGAAGCATATCTAGTAGATGAAGGAAAGGTTTGCCACTCAAGTCTTGTTTAGACAAAAACTCGTTGAATAACTCATTATC
This sequence comes from Trachelipus rathkii, assembly GCA_015478945.1. Classification (NCBI taxonomy): domain Eukaryota; kingdom Metazoa; phylum Arthropoda; class Malacostraca; order Isopoda; family Trachelipodidae; genus Trachelipus; species Trachelipus rathkii. Next base: position 3,410 of record JABUQX010024540.1, on the reverse strand, counting down.
ACTCTTTTCGTAGATGGTAATGACTGCTTTCTCTAGCGGAGTATAAGCTTGGACATCGAGTTTTGGAAAAAAGATACCATCCAAGACATTTGATGGCAATTGCAAGATGGCGAGGAAATATTTGCATTTATAACTCTAAACCATGTTGGAACTGAAGCCTCAGAAAACACTGGAGGTTTCATCTTGATTCAGACGATAGTCTTGTCTACTTTTTATGGAGGCCGCGGTTGTTCGTCATCTGAAGGCATCTTCTAGAGAGAGAGTGTTTCATATTTTTGTGTGTGGAGCTGGTGTTCTTTTTCCTAAGTCACAAATTAGCAGTGAAGGAGGAAAGGAAGGAGTTGTAGTTATCACTTTTTCTTTTTCCTCTAATCGACATCAGGTGATTATTTGAGGGTATATCCTTGTAAGAAGGGGTGTGTGTGAGTAAAGTGTGAGTGAAGTAGAGATCGATAGTCGTATGTACCCTAGCTTATTGATAAGAGACGACGACAATAATCAAAGACTCATGCCTGCGTGAGAAGAGCGTTGTAGATATGGTTCACGAGCCAGCAGTAGAGTATGGATATATAAATTTACGCTGGCTATTTGAGACTTGATGAAACCAGCAATAAAACCTTGTTTATAGTTTCTCTTTGGTGGAAGTAACCAAACTTGATATGTTTCTGGGGCTTATTTTTTATTAAACAATCATCTTATAACATACGTAAACATTCGATTGCCCTCTAATGTTAATTTATATTAATTTTAGGCATATAAATTTTTCCCGATGCTTTAGGCCCGTGATGAGTTTTATTTTAAAAACCAAGCATCAATTTTCTTTTTAAAAGCCCAACAACCTAAAGAAATACCCGTCAAAGAATATAGTTTACAATATGTTTAGAAATAAAATAATGTAAGAATATAAACA
>JABUQX010024539.1:10000-25000 GCA_015478945.1 Trachelipus rathkii | reverse complement strand
TTACTATATATATACTATAGTATAGATTAATTGGTTGGAAATGAGTTTATATTATATACTATTACTATATAGATATATATCCCTTATTCACATAATTGTATTAAATAATGTTGTTTATTATACTATATATATTATTATTATGATTATTATATTGAGTATTATATATTATGTATATTATTTTTGAGCTGCTTATTATATTTATCATTTTAGGATTCACATCTTTTTCTCTCTTCAGTGACGTATAACTGTAATTTATCACTTAGCAACCCGGTACACCAAGCAAAAATCGTCTTCAGAACCACACACATACACAACCACACGACACCACGCATCACACACATTTACCACACACACCTTACACAACTAGTACAAACAAACACAAAAAACAAACACACACAAAAGTTGGAGTTGCGGGTACAAGTAAGTATGTTGAGCAAGAAATTTCTGTTCTATTCTGGACAATTCAATTGTGTTTTCAGGATGGACTTTGCACCAGACCACACAAATCCCTTTAAACCTTCATCTTTAACGTTTAACTTTAAAGGGATTCCAAATCCAAATTTATTTATTTATTTTTTTTAGGGTAAGGAAGTGTTGATTTAGTGATGTCTCTTAAGAGGGATAAAATTATTATTATATTATTATTAATTATTTTTATTATTATTATTTTTATTATTATTATTATTATTTATATTATATTATTATTATTATTATATTATTATTATTATTATTATTATTACAACGAGAAGGAATTCAATCTTGATTACGTTCGATTAATTTTGTGGAAATTTTACTTGAGGAAAAAGAGAGGAAATAAGCAGAGGATAATTTTCTATTATTGAATCTTATTACCTTAAATCATTTGATTATATTTTCCTTTTCGCTTTTTCTAATTATTGTATTTTCTTATTTCTTCTAGTTCTAGTCCCATATTTCTTGATTTTATTATTGATTAATATTCAGGTCATTTTTAAATTCTTCCAATTTTTTCTTATATTTTTATTTCATCATCTTCATTTTTAGTATTCATTTTCATCTTTCAATTCGTCCTTCATGTATCACGTTCGATTTTCACTTTCACCTTCACTTCGCATGAATCTTTTTCATCTGCATGCTTTCTTTGTTTATATTATTTAATATTTTTAGTTTTTTCTTCTTTTCATATTAATTACAAGTTTGTTTAAAGAAGAAATTTTTCATACAAATTTTCATTTCATATTTGGAGAGATGAATCAGAAAAATAAATGACCTCCTTCAGAGTAAAAAGTTTTTTACACATGAATAGCAAACGAAGAGTCACTGAACTCGAAGACCCTTCGATGACTCGAAAACTCAAGACCCTGAATTCTATCATATAATGAACAATTTAGATCCAGAAAATGTCCTCTTTGTGATGTTATTAGTTTTATTGCTGCTTACAGTGGCAGATCGGTTAAAAGTGTTTTGACTCGGTGTTTGAGAACGACGTTTCGACCTTCTTGCTGCTGCTGATCCCGGGAAAAAATTAAGAGAAATTGCCCTTCACTAAATGGTGGCAATGCCCGAAGTGACAAAAAAAGAGCAGAGAGAGATGAAAGATAAGTAAAGAAGAGTAGAGACTGTAAGTAGAGAGAGAGAGAGTATAGAGGAGAGTAGAGCGTATCAATGAGGAAAAAGAAATACCACAGAGACATACATTAGAAAATAATAGCGAAATACTAGAGTCTAGAAAAGTAAAGAGTAGTAGTAGAGTTGTATGTGTAGGGAGAGAAGGGAGAAGAGGAGAGATGACATGACGATGAGAAGCAGAGTGAGAGAGTAGATTTTGTGTTTGTACTGAGAGCTCCAGTAGGAGAAGTATGAGAGAGGGAGTACATCTAGAAAATAACAAAGCTATCAGTACTACTCAGAAAGTAAAAGATTATTTAGAGATAGAGAAGGAGAGAGAGAGAGAGAGAATAATTCATTTATCTTGGTTAATTCTGAAAAGTTATATGAATGTATTGCATGTTAACTACTTTATGTTATAAGCAAGCAGCGTGTGATTCTGTGTCTTTTAATCGTTTGCTCAACAATCATTCAAATTTTCTCCTCTTTTTGTCTTCAAAGTATAAATAGTCGATACAAAAAGATTTGTTAAAAAGGGGGAACTGCTCTTTGCGTGTCATTTTAAAAAGTTATTGAGGTGAGAGGTGACTAAAACTTGTTTATTAATAATATAATTTTAAAAAGACAAAAGGATAGAAAGGTTGTCTTATCAGATATCAGAACTTAGAAAGTCATAAACGTGATTGGTTGTTTAACATATTAGAACTGTATAAACATGGATTATAATAAATTATATGCCAATTTATAAATCATCTTTTACAAAGGTTAAATTACGCTTTATTAGAATATTAATTGAATGATTGTATGTCCTGGCCTTAAAAAGAAATTGGCATGATATATATATAAAATAGTTTAGTGTTTGTTAATAAGATATTGCATATAGATTTTCCCGTATATAATAATTCAATATTACTTGTTTATATCATTGCTAGATTGACTCTTTTTTTTATTTATATTCGACATCACCATGTCCACATGCACATGCACATGCACATTCACACACACACACACAGCTGACCCATTTCGTACATTGCACACACACACACACATCTACACACACACACTTTCACTACATTACATAATAATCACGTCATTTGTTGATATATTATATATATTATATAGTATATCGATATATATATGTAGTATATATAAATATATATATATAGTATATATATATATATATTGTGTTATATATTTAGTATGTATGAGTTTTTATTATAGTACTGTATTATGTATTATATATATAATTTACAAACAAATCCTAAGGATCTCATATTCGTCAAACAAATATACACACTCGTCTACCTGATCTAGATACTTATATATTAAGATAAAGACAACCTTAAATTATAGTTGTGTTTGTTTTTATAGCAAATGATTCACCACCAAAATGCCGAAACTGGTGTATAGCGATTTAAATATTCAAAAGTTAAGTTTTCAACACTCAACCAATTACTACCTCAAAATATGTTGGCTGTCACGAAAGTTCAACAGCCCCTTGGAAACTTTGTTAGTCATTTCTTTCTTTGCTAGACTGCATCTAATCACCATCCCAGAACAACAGGGTGAATTTACACCCTAAGAGATTCTGGAGGAGGAGCTGCCGTGTGTTTATTCTTTGTATTAGGATCTGTGTGGTACCGCCTCTGAAGAGTTGGGTCTATGGACGAGAAAATGTCTTGTTTATTATTATTGTTTTTTTTATTATTAGTTTATTATGATTTATATTACTTTATTATTTATATATACTAGTTATTATAGTTGTTTTACTTTTCGTTGTTTTAAGTTGTAGCGTTTGTTGCGCAAACGAATAGAGTGCAGAGGTTCTTCATTAGGTGAGTTTATTTTATCAGGGTTTCTATTTCAGGTGAAAATATGTTCATGTTTGATTTCTATTTATTTGGTTTATATATTATATATTACATATTATATTTATATACACGTATTTTTTTTCCAAAAAAACACAAATAAATAAAAAAAATCCATTTTTTCTGTTTTGTTTGAAAACTTAATTTCTGGTCAGAGTATATTTGGATTAAAATCCTTAAAAAAGACCTCGCTCAATCATTCCCAAGTTTTGGAATAAAATTAAAAATAGGTTCATCGCAAAAAAAGTTATTATATTCTAATTCCTTACTATTTGAACAAATAAAAAAAAAAATATTTAGGAATAAAAAAATATTTATTGGATCAGCATAAGAATCATGCACCGATAGACATATCTGACCCAAATCATTTCTAAATCTGATACAAAAATGAAAATTAATTGAGTGAAAAATAATGAAAAATCATAAAACAAGAGTTGTAAAAATTAAAAAAAAATAAAGCATTTTCATTTGCCAGAAAATATGATTAAATTTTTTTTTTCTCTCTCTCTCTCTCCTCTCTCTCTCTTCTCTATATAATTATATATCTATATATATATATATATATATATATATATTATATAGTAATATATATAGTATACTAATATATATATATATATATTAATATATATTATATATAATATAATTATTATATATATATATATATAATTATTATATATAATATCTATATTAGATATTTATATATATTATATATATATTTAATATATATATATAATATTATATATATATAATATAATTATTATATATTATATATATATATATATATATATATTATATATATATATACATATATATATATATTATAATATATACTATATTATATATATATATATATATATATTAGATTTATATATTATAGTATATATATATATATATACTACATAAAATAACTTATATATTATATAGGTTCGCCCAATTTCTTCATTGCTGCAAGATGTGTGGGCTCAAGTAATACTATAATGATAAAATATCATATATTTATATATATAATATATAATATATAGTATATATATATATATACTATATATATACTCATATATTATATATATAATATATATAATATTAACTATATATAGTATATATAGCTATAATATATACTTATTATAAATATATATATATATATATATATATAATATATATATATATATATATATATATATATATATATAAAATTCAGTCTTCATAATTTCTGTAATATTTCTTAGAATTTTCTGGCAATTTGTTTTTAAAGAGGTATGCAGCTTATATATCAATGGGTAAGCTTTTCTTGATTGATTTAACAGCTTTGGCACTCGCCAAATGGTATCGACCATACGAAAGTTCTAGCGGAGAATATTCCAGCAGAGAATCCCAGCTGTTTAAAAGCACCAAACTACGTGGACTTAACCCAATATGTTTGAAAAACGAAAACTCATTAAAACTTAGAAAAAAATAATGAAATTAACGATTAATTTTAAATTATCCTCAAAAAAATTCTTTTATCATCGATTGATGTATTTTTCAGTCCTTTTTTCCTACAAACTTAAACCCCTTAATGTGCTTTAGTATGCAAACATATTAAAGTTTTCATAATTTAATATATCTGCTCCCATACGAAGAATTTAAGGTAGGGTCAGCAGACTCGCCCTCTTCTTTAGACACCTCACATCCTGTGACACGTCTCGCGTTCTATAGGAAAGACGTAGGTGCTGTATTCGATATTTCACTTTTCGAAGACGTCACCAAACTGGCACCGAGAGTGATAAGACCTTCACAGCTATGACCTATACAACTTTCTGAATTATTAATATAAAATATACAACTATCTCTTAGTGACATAAAAAGGTCTCTTGTGATGTTTGATTAGTTTTATTGCGGCTACAGTGGCAGATCGTAAGTGTCAATCAAAGTACTATTGACTGTAGTGGTATGTAGCAGGAGGTGACGACGTTTCGATCCTTGCGTATAGGCTGTGTCTTTGAAGTTTCCGGTAATAAGTTACTTTTCACCTCATACAATACCCTCTCGGCTATACTACCTAGTGGGACCCAATGAGTACCTCTATATTTCACGTGATCTCAAATCTTGCCCAGAAATTATACATATAAAATTAGTTAACACGAAGAGAACTGCAGATGCATCTCGTACTGCGATCTGTACATACTCTCATACGTGAGAGACGTACTCGTCTGCATGCATACGTTACTGCTCTCAGTACGTACTATGATCTAGCTGACTTGACTGCGATGCTACTGTCTTGCTCAGATTTTGACTCTGCATGAGAGAGCATTCAACAGCTTGTTAACTTACTGACTTAGGATAGTGCCTGCTGCCTGAATATGTAGTACTAATAGTAGAAGCGTACTCTCTGCATGCTGAGAGAGAGAAACTATTCTCTATTCTCGTCCTTCATATCTTCTTAAAATGAGCTTAATATGAGAGTCGTTCCTGTGACACTATAAAAATACTTTTATTCCTATTTGTGTTCTCATTGCGCATCTCTATATACTAGTATTCCTCGTTTCTACGAAAAATCAATTGACAAATTTCTCCTAACTTATATCTCTTCTTTATCAAGTCAGTAACACTGTTGAAGTTCCCACTCCAATGGATCCTATTGCTTCAAATTTTGAATTATAGGAAGGAGGATGAAAAACGTATTGTTTCATTTAGTTAATAATTTATAAAAGGACAAATTGTATCTAGAGTTTTAAAGTATTCATTCAGCGTAGACCAATGTAAAGATATATAGAAGAGTGGTTCTAAGACAGACAGAGAATATTAGGAAGATATTAACAGTGTAGGAGACTCCAAAGTGAAATAATATTATTTTTTTTATTTTATATTGAATAGATAACGGCCATTTATTAAATTCCACTTTTAACAACGTCTTATGTGTAGGTTAATTACTGTTTATAAATATAATAAATTATTGCCTAGGCTAAAAAGGGGGAAGGCATGAAAGTGTATTAATCAATATTAGTCTCTCTATGGTCCTATGAGAATATACAGATATTTCGAACTTGAGATTATATCCCTGAGTTAATATTCTCTTCATAAGGTTTAAAATCTCAAATATTACTTGTAGTTAACATATTGACATATTTTAAAAACTTTTTTTATTATAATTATTCAGTGCAAGTGGATAAATTTTAAAGCACGTTCGTTAGGTTCTGCACACACACACACAACACACACCACACCACTACACACACACCACTACACACACACACACGTAACTATCCTAACCTCACACATACACACACATCACACCTACACACACCTACACTCTCATGAACATTAGTGAGCGAGTCTATCGAGCATTATATTATATATAATATATATATATATATATAATGATAGGATAAAATAGTAATATATATATATTATTATATATATATATTACTTCATCGCCCTACTATATCTTAGGACTACTACCCTTATCTCTTCAGGGCAGCTACACACCTCATAGATACCCCCGCCCGTAGCCTAATGCTAGGCTACTTCTCCACAAATCTCTAAGGCCGTATGATAATATACTTCCTATAAGGTTGTTATTGACGGTATATAGATTATTATAAGTTATCATGTAGTGATATTATATGACACACATATCCGTAAGTTAATACCAACTAGCCGAACGCATAAACCATGAACAGGATATATGCCAAAGAACAACACATAGCTACTATCATACGAGCCTGGTAATAGAGATATTCTCATGATTAGTTGAGCAAGCAATAAATCATGAATTAAGTATTGAGTAGTTTGCTGTATATGATGAATCTGAGTTGAACTCATAACTCAGATTTTTATGTTAGCACTCGTCATAGTGAGCATAACAATTCTCCTGGCTATGAACCATTCCGAGGTTTGCTCGTTCAGCCAAAGTGAGGATGCGGGCAACTCCAACTCTCTCAAAGCTTTGGCAACTGCACTGAAGAAAATCAACTGAGTGGAGAGTTGTTCAACATACATATAGGACAGCGAGAATACTCTCTACTAATCCTAGTCATGCTCTACATATGTGTCTGATAGCAGGCCCAGGTAATCCGTAGTTTTATTGCTTACTATAGTAATGTTTCGATTGCGTGATTCTAATTTTTAATGCTACATCTCAGTTACTCTCTTAATATAGTCCAGAGAGCTAGACTGCGTGGGATTATTAATTTGTTCAATCCGCCATTAGAGATATTTGTCTGTAGTAGTAAGGCCAATGTTTCTTTAGCTGTCGGTAGGGTTTAGTCTTAGTTGATTGGTGGGCTGCCTAGAAGAGAAGGGTCATTACCTGTACTATAGAGATGATGAAGTAGTATTATATATATATACTAATATATATAATAATATATATTATATATATATTATATATTATATATATATAATATATATATAGATTTTATATAATATTAGTTAGTATATATATAGTATAAGAATAGTATATATATATATATATAATAATTACGTGTTTTAGAATCGAAAGTCGATGGGGATACGCCCAACCCCAAATAAAATTAGGAAAATAAAGAAATAGAGCTGCAAAGATGTATCTTTTTTTCAGTTTCTAGGTGTAGGAACTTAACTTTTGGTCATGATAAGTTTTAATTCTAATAAATCCTTAAAAAAGTCGTCTGGCAAAATCAAGTCCACCCGACTTTCGAAGTCCTATTTAAAAAGCCCAAACTTCTGCAACAAAAAAGTTATTATTATCACCTTTAATAATACTTCTTTTAGATACAAAAAAAAATATTTAGTGACAATAAAAAATATTTTATTTTTCAAGTAATAAATCTGATGAGAGAGAGAGAGGGAGATATTAGTAGTAGTGTTGATTTAGAAAATGTAGACAGAACTTATAATTATTCGTTGAAAGTAAATTCTGATAAAAAATACGAGAGAGAGTGAGAGAGAGAACTTAGACGAGAAGATATAGATGATAACGAGATGAAGATTCATAATGATAAGAGAGAGAGCATCATGAGTTCTCTAAGTATTTAAAGACTATTTATTAATATCTAAAGACTTAGCAACCTTGTCTCCTCTTATATTATCATCCTATTATTATATGAGTTTAACTTATAAATCAATTTTTATAAGTTACTATCACTGTTATAATAATAAATTTCGACACCGACGTAGAGAAGAAAGTCTTATTAGTGTAAAATACATAATAGCTCGGTATGAATGGCACTTTTGATAAATTGAAAAGAGTCTGTAGTAAAAGATAGAAAATTTGTAAGCTGCAAAAAACTGGCGAGAAACAGACAAATTCTTATGCTCATTTTTCGACAGACATCCAGATTTGGATAAAATTGATGAACAGACATAAGCGATGATTCATAAATAGGACTGATATTGCGCAGTGCAAGGGCCTAGAAACCTAAAAAGCGTCAGGTTAAAGTAGAGGTTGAAGCTGTTAAGGTAGTATATAATACTAGAAAGGAGGGAATTAGAACTATAAGGATGGCGAATTTTGCAAAAAATAATAACGCGGCATAAGAGAAGGTCTCGAAGTCGCATTTTAAATTCTCTTATTTAAAAAAAAAAAATAATAATAATAAATAAAAGAAAGTTCCTAAGGTTTCAGCATTTATAAAGTGTGGAGGTGTTTGTAGTGTGTATGGTGTAGGAAGTAGTGAGTGTGCAGTGTGGAGTAGTGTGGTTTGAGTGTGAGTGTGAATGTGAGTGTGTGTAGAATCTGTGGGTGAGTGTGAGTGTGAGTGTGAGTGTGTAGGTGTGTTGTGCAGAGGTGAGTGTGAGTGTGAGTGTGAGTTGAGTGTGAGTGTGAGGTGGAGTATTGAGTGTTTAGTGTGTGTTCTAATACACATGTATTATAAATTTCCAATTAAAATATTCAACGTCCCACTGCAGTGCCAATTCTAAGAGGGGAACATACTCTAAGCAATCTCTTACTAGACCCGAGAGGACGGGGTCGAAACGTACCCTTTGACTCTCTTGCTCTGATCTACTTGCGGCTCACGGTTAGCGCTATCAATTTAGCGCTAATGAACCGAAAAAGAAAAAAACATATTATTATCGAAAGGAAAATATAAATATAATATATATATAGTTACTATAATATATTATATATAGATATAAATATATAATATATATATATAATTATATAGTATTAGTTTGTATAGTGTGATAATGAGATATATATATTATATATAATATATATATGAGTAGATAGTACCATCTTTCTCTCTCAGTAGATAACTTGCTAATTTACACTTAGCAACCCGATTACACCAAGCAACAAATGTTCTCCAAACCCACACACACACACACACCACACACAGCACACACACACACACACACACACACACACACACACACAACGCACACGCACCACACACATACACACACCTACACAAGCACACAAACAAACACAAAAACAACACACGACATACAATTGAATTTTGCGTACAAGTAAGTAATTTTGAGCAAGAAATTTCTGTTCTGTTCTAGAAATTCAATTGATGGGTTTGTCAGTGATGGACTTTTGCACCAGACACACAATTCCCTTTAAACCTTCCAGTTAAACTTTAAAGGGATTCCAAATCCAGTTTTTTTTTTTTTTTTTTTTGTGGAAGGGGTTTTTTTTTTTGCTGGAAATGATGTGGTCCCGTGCACGTTGGATGGCATGTGGTTAGAGGTATTTTTATGATTATATATTATATAATTATTATTATTATGAGTGTATATTTATGTTTTTATTATGTAATAATTGTAATTATTATTATTTATAATAGTTTATTATTATTATTATTATTATTATTATTATTATTATTATTATTATTATTACGAGAAGGAATTCAATCTTGATTACGTTCGATTAATTTTGTGGAAATTTTACTTGAGGAAAAAGAGAGGAAATAAATTGAAGAAACGAATTTTTCATTATTGAAAATCATAATGCTTATTGAATTATTTCTTTTCTTCTTTTTCGAATTTATATAAATTCTTTTTTTTTTTCTTTTACATATTTCTTCTATTTTATATATCTATTCATTTTTTTATCCCATTTCCTAAAGGATTTCATCTTTTCCTTATATTTCTTTATTTTCATCATATCTTTATTTTCGTCTTCAATTTCGTCCTTCACCTTCATCTTCGCTTATCACTTTCACCCGTCATATCATCTTCATTATCATCTTTCCATTAGTTTCTTTGTTAGTATTATTACACTTTTTTCTTATTCTTCTTTTCATATTAAATACAGTTTGTTTAAGAATTAAAGTTTTTAATGCCACTTCATTTCATATTTGGAGATGAATCAGAAATTAAAGACCGTCCTTCAGAGTAAAGATCTGTAGAATCTTATTGAATAGAGAGTGAAAGGTCTCCACTGACCTCCGTGTAGACCCTCGGATGACCTCTCGGTGTGATACCTCCGTGAGACCTCATGAGAACCCTTGACTTGCTATTATATTATTAACTCACAATGTTTGAAGACCTAATCCTCTTTGTTAGTTGTACTATAGTTTTATATTTCCCTTACAGTGGTTGCCAGATCGTTAAAGTACTGACGTCTTGTATTTGAGGACGACGTTTCGATCCTTCATGAGGATTCTAGCTGGCTTGATCCGCGAAAGAAATAATTACCTTTAAAAGTTCCCCCACTTTCCCACTAATGGAAACTAGGCAACTATCGATGCAAAAAAAGAGAGAGAGCAGAGAGGGGAAGAAAAAGATGAGTGAGATGAAAGACGAGAGATACGAGAGAGAGAGAGAGAAGCTAGAGTGATTAGAGAGAGTGAGATTGAGAGAGAGAGAATATACATAGAAAATAAAACTCAATACTTAGTAATAAAATTTTGGTAAAGATATATTTAGAGAGAAGAGAGAGAGAGAGGTATAGAAGAGAGAGAGAGACGGAGAGACGAGAAGTAGAGAGAAACTGGAACGTACATTAGAATATAAAAATCATCACCAGTACGTAATCAGGTGAGAATAGAAAGATATTCTAGTGAGAAAGAGAAGATATGAAAGAATGAGATACGGAGAGAGAGAGACGAGAAGAAAATATTCGATGATGATTAAAACTTAGAGAATTAATTATATATGTTAATTTCTAACTGAAGTATAGCTTATGAGATTTATTATTTTCATAAAACACTTTTAATATATCGCAAGCAATATTCTTCTTTTCCCACGTTCTATTTCTTTTTGTCTTAAAATCATTCAAGATGGCCGCTCTACGGTGCCTCAAATTTTGAAGGTCCACATATTATAATTAAAATCAAGAGTAAAAGTGACGGAAATTAGTCATTGCTTCAATTCTAAAATAGTGTATTAAGGAGAGTTGTGAAAACCCTTGTTTAATATAACGTAATAATTTTAAAAGACCAAAAAGGGTTAGAATGCAGTTTTGATTTAATCCAGCATCTCAGTATATCTTAGAAAATATCATGTTATTGCTTGTATACATATTTACGTAACTTAAAAAATATAGATAAAGATAAACAACATTATCATTAAAATATAACTTTAACATAGATTGTAAAAAAATATTAGTTTTATAAAATATATATTTAAATTATATATGGAATATAATAAAAATTAGTTCGAGTTTCTAAAATATACTTTCTCTATTTTAATTTCCCCGTGTAATAGTTCTCAATTGGTATATAAAAATTCAATGATATTACATTGTGTTAAACACTGCACTATATATGATACTTTTTTATTAATTACTATTTCAGCAAAGGGAAAAGTAAGACGGAATAAGGGCCTGGCACATACACAAACAACAATACCACACACATACTCGCTTACAACATACATAACCCACATAACATACAGCACACGATTTACATACATACACACACACAACATACACACACACGCATTATAGATATATAATTATAATATACTCATATCATATCTATATAAGTATTAATATATAATATATAAATATATTACTTGAAATTATATAATATATACTATAGTAGATATACTAATTAATATATACAACAGTACATTCATCTATTATATAGCCCATTACTTTTATCTTTATTAATAAATATAATTAGTATTTATATAATATTTATGTACACCACCTATCATAAGTGAAAAACCAACTCTCCGAGAGCAAACACAACAATCGACAAAGTTTTCTCAAAATCTAGATGCGACCTCACCTAACAGAACAATACTATATACTACGTAACACCAAAATATATATACATTAATATGAAACCATGCCTTTACACACAAATAAATATTATATATGCAAATTTATTACTATTATTCATAAAAGCCATCCAGTTATCTTAAGCCCAATTGAGATGCGACCAGCACACCCAACAACATTGCCACGCGCCAAAAAAATCAAAAAATAGGTTCAACATTCAACCAACATACTTCAAAACACTTATGCACAAAGTCAACCAGGGCTCTCAACTGGATATCATATCTCTTCTCTTAGACTTTTCATTCTATAATCACTTCTCCAAATACTATCCTTGTGTAATACAACTAAGAGATCTGTGGGGAGGGCGCCGATGAGGGCTTATCTTAGTCAGATTGGTGCGCCTGAAGAATAGTGGAGGCGATCTAGGACGACGAGAACATTATATAGAATATATATATTTTAATTTATTTTTATATTAATTATATATATATAATATAGGGATATAAAATTATATATATTAATTAGTAAATATATAGTATATATAATATATTGTATATATATATTATATATATATAATATGTAATTATATATATATACATTATATACCTATATACATAAATTGATATACAAAGAAATTATATAGGTAAATTATAATAAAAACTATAATATATATATGACTAATAATATATATTGAATATATATATATTAATGTATATGAGTAGTATATAATAATATATATATTACAATATATATTTTTTGGCCAAAAGAAAAAAAACAAATAAATAAAAAAAAAAGCTCCTACGACCTACAGTAATCTAGTACAATAATTTCTGTCAGAGTATATTTGGATTAAAAATCCCTATAAAAGATACTTTGCACCAATCGATTCCCAAGTTATTTGGAGAGTTAAAAATTAATCGATTTCGAGACAGAACACACACGAAAAAATGTTTTTTGTGTTGCGAATGTGCGAGTAAGAATTGCGAAATAAAAATATAAAATAAATTTCAGTTAAATTTAATTAAATCTGTGGAGTTTTTACTCCGTTCGCTTTTTCAGAATATTACTTTAAAAATTGATACCAAGGATTTACATTTTTATTTTGCCGAAACCAAACTTAATTTACATTTTCTTTACTTTTTAATCTTCCAATTTTTCTATAGAGACACTTTTTTTTTTTTTTTTTTTTTTTTTTTTTTTTTTTTTTTTTTTTTACATCATGTTAACACTTTACTTTTTTCTTTCTTTGTTGGTTTTATGTTCTTTGTAATTGTTATTTTGGACATAAACCCTAATGCACACAAAAAATATATATTTATTATAATATATATATATATATATATTATATATATATATATATTATATATATATATTATATATAATATATATATATATATATATATAAATATATATATATATATATATTATATATATATATATATATATATATATATATATATAATTATATAGATATATATATATATATATATATATATATATATATATATATATAAAATATATGTATATATATATATAATATATATATATATATATATATATATATATATATATATATATATAATAATATTATATATATAGTATATATATAGATATAGTATATTATATATATATATATATATATATATATTATATATATATATTGAGGTCGACTCAGTCTCTGAGATGTTGATTCAGGTAAGAGCAAAAGCGATCGTTAATGTAAGAGAGATCATATTCAATAAGAAAAATAAATCGGAAATGTGGCTACCAAAGTGAAAAAAATTAGATGAATAAAAGTAGGTGTGGTTGGCACTCTCTTGTGCATTGTGGTTGTTCACTCCTTCGATCACCTTTCTTCTCTGCTGCATTTAAAAGACAGAGAAACTTCAACACTGTCGTGTGAAGGTGAAGAGTTAAGCTACCACGAAGTTTTGAAAGTTTACTTTGCTATCCATATCGTAGTGGGGTATTCTAATGAACCATCGATGAGCTTAAATAGAAACGAAAATGCTGTAGTCCTTTACTACATTCTATTATTCTCATTAATAACTTATATTTATGTTGAATTTTATAATTTACTGATGATGAAATAATTTTTTTATTTATTTATTAAACATTAAATGCGTTTCGAGATAATTCTCTTTTACATTTTGAGAAGAAAAGAGCATGTTAATAAAAGGAAGAACAAAATAACAGTTAGGAAGAGGGAACACATTTCAGAGTCTCCTTATGTTTGTTTGTCTTTGTAATTAAATAAACGTCTTTGCTAAAACTAAGAAATAGATTTTGCCTTTTCTGTGTACGTTTAATGAAGAGAACTTATTACTAAATTTTGTTTGTATTAATCCTTTAAATCTCTTGCAAATGAAATTTGCTTACCACCTACGCAAGGAATAGTTATTATTAATAAAT
>JABUQX010024538.1:7500-28250 GCA_015478945.1 Trachelipus rathkii | reverse complement strand
GATGAGAGATTTGAGAGATAGATTATTTGTTTAGGAGGGGAAGAATGGGAGAGAGAGAGAGGGGAGAGAGACGAGAGGAGGAGGAGAGAAGAGGAGGAAGAGAGAAGAATAGAAGAAAGAGGGATGAGGGAGAGAGAGAAGGGGAAGGGGAGGAGAGCATGAGGAGGATGAGAGGACGAAAGAGACGAGAGAGAGAAGGGATACGAACGGGTGATGGGGATATAGAGAATGAGAGTATTTAGAGGAGGAGCAGTATGAGGAGAGGGAAGAGAGAGAGAGGAGGAGATCGAGGAGGAACGAGGAGAGAGATAAGAGGAGATTGAGAGAGAGGAGATAGAGACGAGAAAGAACGAGACGAGATGACAGGAAGAAGAGAAGGAAGAAAAGATATCTGGAGAGAAAGAGAAGAGAGGGAGAGAGATGATTGAGAGAGAGAGAGAATGATTGAGAGAGAAGAGAGAGAGAAGAGAGAGAGAGAGAGAGAGAGAGAGAGAGAGATGAGAGAGAGAGAGTGAGAGAGATGAGAGGAGAGAGAGAGAAGACGAGAGAGAGACGAGAGAGAGAGAGAGAGAGAGAGATTAGAGAGAGCGAGAGAGAGACGAGAGAGCGAGAGAGAGGAGAGAGAAGAGAAGATGAGAGAGAGAGAAGAGATGATTGAAAGAGATGGATAAACAGAGAGAAAGAGTAGATGGAAAGGAGAGAGAGAGAGAGAGAGAGAGAGCAGGAGAGGAGAGGGAAGAGAGAGAGACGAGAGAGTAGAGAGAGAGAGAGAGAGAGAGAGAGAGAGAGAGAAGAGAGAGAGAGTCCATTTGGAAGAAATTATATTTAAAGTTTATTTTATTAAATGAAACATTCATCAATTCAAATGGACCTACTACTCCGCCATATGAAAATGTAAACGACTTTACAATACAGCAGTTTTCGTTTTTGCATTTGTGCTTACGAAACGTAAGAAATGCTAGAGTTTGCATTCTTTTGTCAAACTTAGGACAAAATTGTAAGAGATGCTGAATTTAGGACGTGCTTACGCAAAAATGTAAACAAACAATATGGCGGTGTGGTATGCCCGTTTGAAATGATGAATGTTTCATTCAATAAAATCAGCTTTAAATATAATTTCTTCCAAATAGATGAACTCCATCAAAATAGTAGATCAATTATTTGTAGTATAAACCATTTATGTTGTTTTATTTTTCCAAAACGGTGAGTAGTTCCATCACAACAGCTGATTCCAATTGTTTGTAAACAAATGTAAACTTCGTAAGAAATTGTGGTCATTTTTGCACGAAATTCGGGCTAAAACTGCGTAAGCATATCTTACTGAGCGTAAGCATAAATGACAAAAGCGAAAACGCTCTAGGTAAGATAGTTCACAAAATTATTGGACAAATTGCGGATATGCACTTCAAAATTCAAAATTTTCAACGGCTGTTTTCGAAAGAAAGCCACGCTACATTTTCCTACGTCAGAATGTAAGAAATACTGGGATTGGTTCATAAACATTTCTAATTTTTGTTTTGTTTATTTTCATTGTACTCTTTATGGAATTTTTGAAAATAACAATTAATTTTTATAAAAAATATTAGGCGTTTTCCTTCAAAAAAATTTTATCATGATAAGTACTAAAAATATTTGTGATGATAAAAATAAACTTTTGTTACCTAGAAAGAAAAATTAAATTTGTTTTAAGTTTTGGTGGCAACATTTCCCGCGAAAAGTGCACACATGCACAAGATGTTCAAAAATTATTACATTGGATTGAAGTACTATAATTTTAATTTTATATATATATATATATATATATATATATATAATATATATTATATAGATTATATAATCAGTGTTACTATTAATATATATATTTACTATCTATATATATATATATATAATATAATATATATATATATTATATATATAAATATATTATATACGGTATATATATATTATAATATATATTAAGATATATATATATATTATATATATATATAATATATATATATTATATTATATATATTTATATATATATATATATATTAATATAATATATATATATATATATATATATATATATATATATATATATATATATTATATATATATTATAATTAGTAAAAATTTAACGTTCTTTTAATTCTAAACAAAATTTTCCAACCCCATTACTCTCCCAGATTCCAACACGGATTCAAAAGGCAACCACTCTACAACTTACAGCCCTCACCTCCCTCACACAACACATTCATTAATGGCTTCAACCAATCCCCTTCATACATATCTACTCACTGCAATAGACATAAATAAAGCATTCGATACCGTCCCCACACACATCCTTATTCAAAAAAATCCTCCACTCCCCCTTTAGAAAAATTAATTGACAAAAAATGGTCTCTCAATTTTCCTCTACCAACCGTTTCGCCTAAGGTCTATACAAAAACAAACCTCTCCCATTCGATCAAACTACATAAATGGCGTCCCACAGGGCGCCATACTCTCTTTCCATTTTTGTTTAACTTTTTTCACAGCAGATTTACCTACCCCAACCCACCAAATCCACCAAACTTATAACTTTACCGCATTGACGACATGCTCAGTCCTTATTTTTCCCAACAACCACGACGTAAACAAGCCACACAACATACCCCAAAGAATATCTTACATCCTATTAGGAATAATTGGTTTAAGCCCAACAGAATGACAAGCCACATCCCCCCTTAAATACCTCATCACCCTATTTTAACACTTAGTAACTTCTTCCCTCATCCTATAACACCCTGAACAACAAACCCCCTTCCATCGAAAACAAAACCCCAAATAATACGAAGGACTTACCTTATGACACACACATTGACGTTTACGCGCCCACACATCGACCCAAATCACTTCCTCCACCCAACGAAAAATCTCAAACACCCTCGACACCCTACTCTCAACACAACTTCGCGACAGGAAACACACCACTCTCATCCTACAAACTTTATATAAACAACTCCTTAAGCAGAACAAACTCTTTAAAACTATTGCCTTCACCAGCATGTTCCGCACTCTTCAAAATCGAACACAAAAAATTACAAAATTGCTTCAAATACAGCCCTCAGAATTTATCACAGGTTGCTCCACAAAAACCACCCCAATCCAACATTTACACGATGAAACTTCCATCCTCCCATTCCACACACTTGGAGATGGTTGGTGACTCAATTCTATCAGAAAACACGTTATCCATCCCAACCCTTGTCACTAAATTCTCTCCCACCCACCCCGACATAAGACTAAAATCCTCCCCCTTTCTTCACCAGCTCTATATGGTATTACAACACAGTGTTACCAGTATCATTATTCCTCCCTCCACCTGCCAAATAGGTCATCGGTATATCAACAATATCCATACTGCATTTAACCAGCACATACACTTGCTATACCCGACTCCAAATTAACAAATTTACTAAACACCCCCGCTCCAAAACTCTTCCCTAGAGAGGAAACGCTGTCCAGAAGAGGCCCAAATCGATCCTCGCTAACGGAGCCAGATCAGGGTCACCACCCTCGAGTGGCTCATGCATTAATAAATACCAGATTCTATACTCTGAGGGACAAACAGTCACCTCCCCCTCTTGTGACTAGAGGTCACAATGCCCAAGACCACAATAGAGCACCTTCTTATCGCATGGTGCCGCTGCGTCTGGACGCCCCCCGCACCGTTTTTCTTCTATAACCTCATTTCCTTGACCTTGTAGAAACCGCCCAGCAGGCGGGGCGAGCTGGGTATTCCTGGAATATCAGTGTGGGCCCGGTCCCATATATTAAGGTGCGAGCCCCAGGGGCAGAAGTAAGTACAAGATGAAGTAACCATGTGATCAGTTGCAAGCAACTGGGGTGGCATGAAGAAATTTTAAAGATGCATGAGAATTTAGTTTGCCAATATTCGGAGAGTGAATAAAACTGTCCCGAAGTCTGGACTGTTACGTCGAGCGGGGGTATATTGTGACATATATAAGTTTTATCTTGATCACACAGCATACTTCCATCAAAATATGACCTGATACCAATAACCTCATGAATACCCTGATTGACCTATAGGGTCATTCTCAGCGTAATCAGTCGTTGTCATCAACATCACTTATAGTAAATAAATAATTAATTAGTATATATAATATAATATATATATAATTTATTCATCTTAATAACATAACAAAACAACTATACCTGATATTATATTTACATCATTCAATATAATTTTTATAACCACTCCTCATATGCGAAGCTATACAAAATAATACATGAAATAGTACTGAGGTACTTACTATACTTTCTCTACTCTTCTAGATAACTTATCAAAGAAACAAATAAATGTTTACTATACGATTTTTTTTTCTTAAATAAATGGATAATATATTAAATGTGTTAATAAAAAATATCTAAAATTTATTCTAATTAATTATATTTATGTAATTATTTCTTAAATTATTTTTTTTTTTTATATATATAAAATCTTATATATATAGTATATATTATAATATAATTCTGATACCGTTGTATAAAGACGTGACTATCAATATATTGAAATAAACAGTATATTATTATATACGGACGAAAAATCCTCAGAAACCATAATAGAATTATTCATAATATATATTATGGCTCTTATATTTACTATAATGCAAACTATAATATTATATTATCTTCGTAACTTATATATAATATAATATAAATGAAAATAACTTATAATATTAGAATACAATATAGTATAAAACATCAATTGCATTTGATGAAGAGGTATTCAAAAAATAATATTGTTAGAAGCTTATATATAAAAACAAAAATAGCTATGACTATTAAAATATTAATCATATAAATAATAATAATAATAATAATTAATAATAATAATAATAAAGTAATTATATAATAATAATAATAATAATAATGAATAATAATAATAATTAATTATAATTATAATATATATATTAAGCATAATTAAATATAATAATTATAATAAATATAATAATATATAATTAATAATATAATAATGATTGATAAGATATATAATAATATATATAGTTAATAATATATGATTAAATGATATATATAATTAGATATATAATAGAATTAATGATAATGATATAATAATAATATACCTTATATAATTAAATTAAATTAATAATAATTAATAATAATAATAATTATATAATTAAATAATAAATTAATATAATAATAATAATAATAATAATAATAATAATAATAATAATAAAATAATAATAATTTAATAAGGTTCGTACCGGTTTCGTCCGTAAACCTGGGACATCTTCAGAGTTTCATGAAATAAATATCTAACATAAATTGAATGATAATATATTTAACACTAAAGATTTTGTGAAAAAAATAAATAAATATACATATAAAGATTGTCAATGTCTACATTATTTCTCAAATATTACATTGTCTGAGAGTATTTTATTTTAATAAATTTGAGATAATAAACGTTGTATGTTTCAATACGGTTAAACTTCATGTTAATGTCTGGTTTGTTATACCATATATGTTTTTATGTAATATTATATGTTAAATATCTACAGCTATATATTATATTTACTATAGTTATTTATATTATAGCGCTTTCTCGAGCTCAATATAATAAGGTGGTATATAATATAAATAAAATATTTTATTTGGATAAATGATAAAATGATATATATTGATATATATAAATTATAATCATATTATATAATATATATTTTTTTTTTTCAGTGTTTGGATAATTAACTATTTTTATAATATATAATGGATGTCTACCTTGAATGTCTTTGTAAAAAATAGGCCAAAAATTTAAAGGATGCTGTTAAAAAGAAATCATAGCGAAATGAGTATAATTGTGTTTATTAATTGGGTTGGTTAATTAGATATTAGATTATTCATAGTACTGAATATTATAATATAATATATATGTAATTATATTACGTATATATATATATATTTAATATATACATAGTGATATATAGTATATATTTATATATATAATAGTACTAGGTGATATATACTATATTGATAATATATATGTTAGTATGAGTATTATATATATAAATATAATATATATATATTATATGCATTATACTTAATCCCAGTTTATAAAGATATACTATAATTATATACAAGTGTCATATAGTATATAGTATTAATATATAGTATTATATTATTATATATATAGTATATATTATATATATATATAGTATATATATATATATATATATATATATATATGGTATATTCTTTTTGTCTCCAGGTTGGAGTGATGCTCAACATACACCAGAAACAAAATAGTTTAGAAGAAGATGATGTAAGCCGAGAGGAAAGCCACCCCTATACCCTGAAGTACAAGCTCATTGCAGCTAAAATCCACCCTAGGCGAAGCTTTAATTAAGCACATCCACATAACACAGCTCACCTCCCACACCCTCCCACTCTTTTATCTCATCAATATCAGGGTTCATCCCTGCCCAGGCACAAAACCATGCTGTCGTTTACTCCTATTATGCACCAATCCTCTCGCTTCTGCTAAATGAACATTCTTTCATTCAGAAACGTATTTACTGACTCAATGCATCTTTTCTTTGGCCGTTTTCTCGATTCCCAACACGCACACGCCTCTGCCCGCTTAACCAACTCCAATTATCATCCATCCTTTCAGTATGACCAAGTCATCTTAACTCATTTATTCTCTCATTCACACCCTTCTTACAGGGTTGAATAAAACTTTTTTTTTTTAATCCCAGCCTAGTGTATTTGTTTTGGGGGGGATTTTACTTGTTTTTTTTTTTTTTAAATTTAAATTTATATTTTGACTCTTAAATCCTTTAATAACAAAACAATTGTCCTAACCTGCTTTAATACAGCATTTTTGACTCTAGATATCTAATTTATATACAAAAATTAGATATTATAAAAACTATGTTGCTTATAAGAGCCAGAAGGTAAATGTTAGGTCCTTAACTGAATACTGTGCACAAACTTGGAGTCCTTACCTCTTTAAGAAAGGACATTGATATGTTTGAGGCAGCAAAACAAAGAGCTACAAGGATAATTCTGTGGTTTTGAAAATCAGAGTCAAGATGAGATTGAATGAATTTTGCTAGCTTTCTGTGGAAGGGAGATTTCGTAGAGAGTGATTCAGGTTTGTCAAATTTTCTCATCAAGTTTGTTGAGAATTATAGTAAGCTCTTTCTAACAGATTATGATAAGAACTAAAGGTTATAATAATAAAGAAAAACATTAGATATGAGAAATATTTTGTAATGGTTTCCCTCAGGATGTCATTGATAAGTAGCTTACTTGCAGCTTTTTTAAAATCCCCAATCCATCACATACTTCAACATTTTTGTCTTCACCAGCACAAAATCAGTCATACTTTTCACTTCAATACCATCTCTAATATACTTATCAAAACTCTTGTGTTTAAAAAAGTATTATTTACACACATACCCTCTCTACTCACAGAAATCAATCACCTTCCTAATATTCTCATTTTCTCCCACCACTCCAAATCCACCTATCATTTTCATCCCTCTTTTGATCACCTATCCAACCATTTAGGTCGCCCAAAACAATCAATTTGAAGCTCTTACTTACCCCATCAAAACATCATTCAGATTATCCCAGAAAATCGCACTCTCCTTAACATCACCCTCAGATGGACCATATGTTACAACCACACATACTTTGACCTTTGCAAACTTAAATTTAACCATTAGATTTCTAGTACTCACACAAACAAAATTCACCATAGCTCTGTGCCACAGGTCACTCATCAGAATCACAACTCCATCTCTCCCTCTCTCATTCCTCTCCACTCCAGCACACACACACGTTTCACACCACACAATTCGTTTTCACTGCTTCCTTTCATCTTGTTTTAGTCACAGCAAGCAAATCAAAAATTTACCCATTCTAAATACATCCATCACTTCTCTCCTCCTCATCATTTATTCCTCTGAGATACCATGTACCCATACGATTTATACACTTTCGCCGAAATATACAAGGTCGCATACAGCAATCATGACCATTATTATTATTATTATTATTATTATTATTATTATTATTATTATTATTATTATTATTATTATTATTATTATTATTATTATTATTATTATTATTATTATTATTATTATTATTATTATTATTATTATTGTCCTCCCTTATATATTTTCTTTGTTTATCTGTTTTCATTCCTCCCTTTCTTCAATTTTACGAATACAAGTTCGTATTTGCACGCTCCTCCTGAGGGTGCATCCCATTTTCCCTTCACCCTTCCAGTTGTCCGTCTCTACACTAGCGATTGGCATTTTCACTTCTAGGCTTCCCGTGGTTGAGGGTGCAGTTTATAAACTGGTACATTTCGCCTTTGACCGAGTCGCCTATTGTAGTAGACCTGAAGCTTGTCTCACCAATGAGGAGGCTGTCCTGCACTTTGGTAAATAATCTTGGGCATCGCGTTTCGTTTCGTGTGGTGCACTGTTAGCATGTGGGGACCAGGCGCGGTGCTTCTGGGACCTCTTCTAAGGCCTCAACCACAGCCCACTGCTATGGTGTGGGGCTTCGGGGGATGTTACAGGTTTCATGCTAGGACCTAGTGTGAGGGGCGCGTACACTCCTCTTATATGGTTTTATTTTATATTTTGCAGTTATGTGTTTATACATCATTGGCTTTATTGTTTTTGTGCTCATTTATTGCCGAGTTGTTTTTTCCATGGTGTTTTCATTTAATGAATAAAAAACTAAATATATTAACGGTTTAAAAAAAAGGCGAGCACCATCTTCCGTCGGGATCCTCACCAGATTCTCTCCTGGCCGCTTCTAGGCCAGGTCCCAACAGAGGCTTTGATGCTCTAATAGCCATTGTGCGGTTAATTTCTTGACTTCCCACCCTTGACCTGGAGGATCTCTCCTGCCCCACGGCGCTACTTCGCCCGGTGATTCCTCATCACTCCAGGTGCTCTAACGACCGAAACTAAATGATGTTCCTCGGAGACGTCTTCGTTTCTCTAAGGTACCTTCGTCAATGTATACAGATGGTCCTTCCGGGAACCCCTTCTGAGGTGGATATTCCACTCTATTTCTATCTTGATAGGCAACGTCTACACCCTTGACAAGTACGGTATAGCAATATCAAAATGAGTGACTCCCTAGAAACTGTCCTCCACACCAGCTAACCCACCGCAACCATTATGAGGAATGGTTCCATTTTGGTTAATGCGGCAACACGAACGCAATGCTGTTTTCTCTGACTTACTTTCGTTAGGAGATGTTCCCATCGTTTCCACCCCCGACGATAATAGAAATACCACTAAGGGTACAATTTTTACTGCAGAGGCAAGGGATGAAACCCCTTAGGACATCCTGACACACTTGAAACAAACATGCCCGAGTGACTGATGTTTACCGGTTTCCATCCTCCAAGGAGGCCCCTAATGCTCCGAATCTGTGCCTTCTCTTAACTTTTAGCAACCCCTTCCCATCCACGAATGTTAGGATTGGATTTACTAGGTATACTGTGAGTCAGTATATTCCTCTTCCGACTCTGTTTTAATTCCAGAAATTTGGCCACCCTCGTAAATACTGTGGAAGAATCTTCACCTTTCGCCATCCTTGCCCAAATCCGCCTTCATGTTCAAATTGTGGTGGCAATCATAGCACAGCATCCACGAACTGTCCGGTGCATGAGCACGAGAGAAGAGTACTAGAACCCTGCACTGTTCTGAAACTTGACCGAGGGGGGGCAAGGCTTAGGCTGGAGGATGAGGGGCGTACGTTCTCACGAACGTACGCTGCTATCCTGTCTACTGTCCCACAGCTGGACCGTATGCCGTCTGTTCCATCACTGGCTGCTCACCATCATGTTCGGAAATTCTTCTCGAACTAGGACCGTGACTTCTTCCCAGAACCCAGTATTTTCTTTTGGGAATGCATGTTCCCCTACATCTCCTACATTACTATCTGCTGCCCTTCTTAATTGATTGCATCAGGACCTTTCCACCCATCCCCTCGTCGCCTCTTTCAAACCCGCTCCCAGGAGAGGGCTTCTGCTATCCTCGGCAGACTTCTCCAGGAGGATGGGACGCCATCCACTTCCTTCTGCCCTGAGGGGCAGAATTATTCCATCGACTCATTGTCATAACCTGACTCTCCTATGGAAACATCTCCCAGCCCTGGTCTAGATGGGTCCCTTGCTCTTATGGACCATTTTCCTATTGGTTCTCCAGCCGTTGAATCCGAAGCGGAGCGGCAGAAATTGCAAAACATTGGCGGGCCCATTGGATGAAGGTTGGTCAGTTGTTCTAAAGTCGGTTACGCCGCGTCTAAGCGTCCGATATTAGATCTTCCACCAGTAACTCTGATCACTCCCCCCCCCCCCCCCTTCTTGAGCTGGCAGTACCCTCGCACCAAGCTTGTTCAATGCCAATGAGCCCTTTGCCTTAGTATGTGATTCTAGATCACACACGATCCAAACAGCCTCTACGGTCTTGAGAACTCTGTTGTGGGCTCTCCATCCTTGGTCACATCATTAGCATTGTCCTGTCCAGACTAGGCTACATTCCTTTCATAAACTGCCGGCAAGTTACTTGAACAAGCACTTTACCGAAAACTGTTCCTTCAGGGACCCTTAGTACTATTGATGGGGGCATTGCTCCTTCTTCCTTTCTTGAACCCTCGCACCCTGCTGACGTCTGCCTCTCACAGGCCGATGAGGTAGAGAGACGATTGGCTGAAATTCTTGGGGGACTCCCTTCTTTCCCCACCAGCCGTCCACGCAGTGTACGCCCCTCCGCATTCTCAATCCCGCTTTCCCATTCATGACTTGCCAATGCCACCAGGATATAGTCCTCCATCAGAATTCGATCCTTCCGTGCAATCTGCCACTTTGCCTGGTGGACACAACCAATCACAATCATATGAAAACTATGATGATTTTTTTTTTTTAATTTATTTTTTTATATACAAGTGTTGCCACCGCTCAAGGGCAGAGCTCTAATCTAGGAGGGGGTGTACTCATTTAACGTCGAGCAGGACGAAGCTAAGACCATCGGAGAGAATATTCTCATTTCTCCCATGACGACCAGTTTGCGAAATCCTGGAACCCTCGCTTTGTTTGACGAGTGCTCTACCACTGAACTATCTGGCATTTTTATATAAATAAATGAAAAAAATAATATACATAAATACATACACATATACATGCCTAAATACATTATAACAAAATTACATACACAATATATATTATATATATAATATTATATATATATATTATATATATATATATTATATATATATATATATATATATATATATATATATATATATATATACTATATATTATATATATATTATACTATATATATATAGTACGGTTATATTAATTATATATATTTTAAATAAAATATATATATATAAACCAATATTAAAAGCCTAATATATATCATATATATTTGATATATATACCGTATAAATATATATATATATATATATATATTATATATATTAATAATTATAATATGAAATGGGCCGAGCGAAAGCACATCAAATTCTTTCTGATGGAATGACGCAAGAATATATATATATTATATATATAATAATATATATATATATATTATATTTATATTAGTATATATATATATATATTATATATATATTATATATTATATATACCGGTTAATATTATATATATATATATATATATATATAATATATATATATATTATTAATTATATATATATAATAATATATATAATATATATATATATATATATATATTATATATTATATTATATATATATTATAATATTATTATATATATTATATATCGTATATATATAATAAAGAGAAGAGAGAGAGAGAATCACCTATTATTATTTATTATTATTATTATTATTATTATTATTATTTATTATTATTATTATTATTATTATTATTATTATTATTATTATGTACACTATATTTCACAAAATTCATTGTATTTTACATTATATCACGTAATTCACTATACTTTAACTTTATGATTATTTTTAATTTATTATTATCATTAACTGTCAACTTTATCACTATCACCCATTATTATTATTATTATTATTATTATATTATTATTATTATTATTATTATTATTATTATTATTATTATTATTATTATTATTATTATTATTATTATTATTCTAAACTGTGTCCCCCGCATAGAATGCAGGGTGGTGCCAATCACAGAATGTATTTTTCATGGGAAGTATAAAATGGCAGAAGGAGGTTCCCAGCCTCAAGAGCCATGCGAAAATAATCTTTATATTGAGCAACTGCTCCGAAACCTCCACTCCTTTACCGCTGGTTTAACTGAATAAATTAATAAGATCATCCATAATTGGTAAATCCTTGCTTTGTAACTGTGGTTATAAACCAAATTTTGAAGATCTCATTATTCTTATAAATATATTTGTCTTATAAGTGTATTTGTCTTCACTTATTACAGCTATCGGACGGGATTTTCTTCCTCCGTCTGAGTCCAATCTCCCCTGAAATCCTTTCACTGTGGTACCAATAACCAAAGGGGATCGGGTATCCTTGTTCATAAACAAGTTTCTCATACCCCTCTTCCTCTAACTACACCCTTGCATGCCGTAGTGACTCACCCATATATCCCTAAGACCTACACAGTTTGTTCTCTATACTTAGCTCCCAGTTGTAGGCTTGTAGCTATACTGTGAGTGAGCTAAACGATCTCTTGAAACAGTTGCCCACCCTAGTAGTACTTTTAGAGGACTTATATATCAGCACCCATTATGGGGTGACAGTCACCTCATCAAATGCCAACGTTCTTATTGACCTGCTGACTCCCTTTCTTTCAGTGGTTCCGCTTCAACCACCTATGCAGGAGCGACCACTACCCGATTTTTTTTTAAGGAAACTACATCGTCCCCAACGAGTTAGAAATAGCGGTATGACCGAGCTGATTGACTTGCTCTCCAGTCAGGAACAGCTGTCTCTGTTTACCCAAGTGTGACCTTTCCCACCATCTAGGATACCTTCAGTTACTTTTCCTCTACTGTTTTTGGGGCAGCAGAGGCATACATTCCTCGATCATCGTCTGCTAGGAGCAGACTGGCCAATCCCTGGTGGTCCCAGGAATGTTCACAGGCAAACCGGGAAAAAGAGAAAGCTTTTCTCATATATTAAGAAACACTTAACCTACAATAATCGAATCATTTATAAGGCTGCCGCAGCTATATGTCGCTGCATAAACCTTCGCACACGAAAATCGTACTTTAGGATTGTGTCCAGTGTTAACTTTGAGACCCCTATCCTCGATGTGGAACATTGTGAAATGAATCTCCAAGCGTTCTAATAGCTCTCCTCCTATCACTTTTTGATATGGCCCACTCATTTCTGACATTCTTTCAGCTCCGGCACCTGTTGCGGACGCTCTTGGTTACAGTTTTGCGGCTTTAGTGTTTCTCACTATACAGAGATATTTTAAAAAATCCGGACCCCTGCTCAATCTCCAGACTTCTCCACGAAACAAGGGGCTGATTTTCTTTATAACTGCTTTTTCACCCTACCTGAATTTACAATGGCTCTTTCAAAATGTAAAGATTGTTCCCTCGATCCAGACGGCATCTCCTTCATGATGCTCAGACACCTATATCCAACTTCATTAGCCTTCTTACTGGACCTCTACTACAGAATTTGGTTGGAGAATATTTTCCCCCTTCAATATGGTTGACGGCCTATTTCGTTCCTATCCCAAAACCGGGAAAGTACCCACATATCGCAGATAATCAAGAGACCTATCTCCCTTACCTGCCATACAATCAAGCTTCTCGAAAAGATGGTTTCTAGTCGCTTCATTTCAGTGTTGGAGGGCTTGAATTCCTTCTACGACTTTCAGTTCGGGTTCCGGCATCACCGCTCTACGGAAGATCCTCTGCTTCGCCTCGATCATGACATTCGCGAGGCCTTCTCCAGCCATAATTTCGTGCTCGGGGTGTTCTTTGATTTGGAGAAGGCATACGACACCACGTGGAGGACAGGTATCCTCCTTAAATTGCACTCTCTAGGGCTCCGAGGCCAATTGCCGCAGTTCATTGCTAGACTGCTCACTGACAGATCCATCCGAGTTCGCTGCTCTGCTGTTTTATCCAGACCCTTTGAGCTGGATGAGGGGGTTCCCAGGGTAGCGTCCTCAGCGTCTTACTTTTTTGCCAAATTCTCTGTATGTGGATGACAACTCTTTACATCTCCAGTGCCCGGATTACACATCTTGAGCGTCAGCTCCAGTTGACAACTAATAAAATCACTGCATAGGTAATTCATATGGCTATCGTTACTCTGCATCCAAGACGAAGGATATGCTGTTCCGGGGGAGGGCTGGGAGGGGTTATCATCCCATAACCAAACCTGAGCTCTTATATGAAACACCCATTCTGGTGGTACCTCAAACCAAATTCCTCGGTCTCCTTTTGGACGACCGACTTTCCTATGCACTACATATCATATCACACACCTGAAGGCTCAATGTTACAAAGCAGCTGACCTTCTGCATCATCTCTCGGCGAAGTCCTGGGGAGCTGATCGCCAGTCCCTTTTGCACCAAAAGGTCTTCTCCTTTCTTCACGAATTGAGAATTCTTTCTCTGATTTGATTGTCGATATTTATTTTGCTAATATCCCCTTTTTGGTCTAGTTACAGTCCCTCGAGTTGATTCAACCCGATATATATATATATATATATATATATTATATTATATTATATATATATATATATATATATATATAATATATATATTATATATATATACTATATATATTATATATATATATATTTTATATATATATGATATATTTTTATATATATCTATATATATATATATATAATATATATATAATTATATAAATATATACTATATTATATATATATATATATATATATATATATATATATATATTATATATATATATATATATATTAATATAATATATATATTATATATATATTATATATTATATATATTTATATATATTATATATACCGTATATATATTGTTATATATATATTTATATTATATATTATATTATATAATATATATATTATATATATATTATATATATATATATTATATATATTATATATATATATATGTGTGTAAGCTTAAAATAACAAATTTAACATTGAACAAGTTAATTAAATTTTTTCTTAAATAATCGTAATTTAAAATCCGAAGTTTGTACCCATTTCATAGGTCGTTGTGCCCCTATTATTTTTAAAAATATTTTAGTTCTTTATATGTTGATAAAAAAAAGATTTTTCAGCATGGCTTATTGCACTATAAGAATATTATTGTTATAATCTATAATATTTTTTTATTTGTATTTTTGATCATTAGAGTTGTCATAAAATTCCCGTTTTCTTCTGTTTTGAGATAGGCATTTACATTTGTTACCGCATCTATTTTATGTCTAAAATTGGACCTTTAATACATTGTTAAAATACTCTATAATTTCTTTACACTAGGCCTGAAGATAGGGTTGGAAGGGTTGGAACAGGAGCAAATATTAATATGAAATTTTGGCCAGAATCCGTGTACACCTTTAGCGTTCATTATTTGATTCCATTTAGAGTTACTTTTGATTTTGTTTTTGCTGTTACTTATTTTCATAGGTTTTTGAATTCAGCTTCAATGTTGAAAATTTGTTTTCTTTTCTCTAACTGTACTTCATCATCGTAGACTTGCATAAATTTTAAGTGAATCGTCTTTTAAGAATAGTGCTTTCTTTTATTACCCAAATTGTTCTGGATTGACATACCTGATATAGCTAAGATGTTATTTGATATTTTCAATGTTTAATTTCCATTAGGCTTAGACAACGAGCATATAATCACATAAATTGTGTATTTAGCTGTTCTATACCAATAATAATAATAATAATAATAATAATAATAATAATAATAATAATAATATAATAATAATAATAATAATAATAATAATAATAATAATAATATATAATAATAATAATAATGCGTTTAGGAGTGGTAGAGGATGTGTGGATCAAATCTTTACATTGAAACAATGATTGAAAAATGAGAAAGAAGAAAAAAGGATTTGTATTTAAGGTTTTATGGATCAGGCGTATGATAGGGTTAATAGGGAAGCTCTATGACAGGTGTTATTGATATATGGTGTTGGTGGTAGGCTTCTGAATGGAATCAAAAATATGTATGACGATAGTGAGGCGAGTGTAAGAATAAATGGTGTCAAAGGTGATTGGTTTAGTATAATAGCGGGAGTGGGTAGGCTGTTTTGTCTCTTGGTGTTTCATTTGTATTGTGATGGGGTTCAATGAATGAATAGGGTGGGGGTGGCAAGCAAATGGTGGTTAGAATGATGGAGAATGGAGCTGAGTGGAGGGTGCCTACCTATTATATACGGATGATTGGTTCTGGTGTGGTGAATCTGAAGAGAGTTTGAGAGGATTGGTAAAGAGATTCTGCGTGTGTTAAAAGGAGGGGCTTGAAAAGTAACGTAGATAAGAGTAAGGTTATGTTGTGAGTGAGGACAGTCCAGTGTGAAGTTATGTTAGATGGTGAGCAGCTGGATACAAGTGTCTTGAGTTTTAAATATTTAGGGTTATGTTGGAATGAGAAGGGAAACGGATGATGCAGAATGCTGTAGTAGGACAGTTGTGAATGGCAGGAAGGTGGCTGGTGGTTAAATCGTTGGTGAATGCTAAAGGGACTAAGCCTTGAGTGCGCTAGGTTCTTACATAAGGGCATGTTGGTTACCATTGTGTTATTGTATATAGTGAGACTATGGTCTGGAATAAGTAAGTAGATCTAAAGTTCAATGTTGTTCAGATGGACAACTTAGGGGCGTGCTAGTGTGAGAAGAATTGATAAATGAGGAATGAACGTATTTGAGAGTGGTGTGGTGTGAAGAAGGGGTAAACGAGGAGAATACAATGAAAGTACATTGAGATTGTTTTGGTCATGTGGAAAGGGTGAATGATAGTCGGTTTGTTAATTAGCGGATGTATGTGGCGAGTGTGTTGGGAACCGACCGTGTGGTTAGAATGAGAAAAATTGGATTGAGTCAGTAACAGAATGTCTGAGGAGAGAAATGTGAGTTGGCAGAGGCGAGAATAAATGTTGACTTAATAGGAGTGAATGGCGGGGTTTTGCGAGGGGGTATGGTTGTGGGCTTGTGGCCCACCTGGGCCAAGGGATGAACCCTTACATTGACGATTTACCATAGTGGGGGTCCGTCTCGGTCCCGTGAAGTTCTAGGGTGGATTTTCTGATTGCGACGAGTTCTTACTAATTAATGGTAAAAGGGGGCGGTAAGGCTGGGCTTTCCTTTCGACTTTTGTCATATTTTCTACTGCTTTTCTTTTCCGATGCATGTTACGCACCTTACTCCCAGTCTTGGGGGAAAAAAGGTAGATGAATAATAATAATAATAATTTCGGGTTTTATTATATTTTAATGTTTGTATAATTACATAATATTCTTTATAGACTTTTATAATGGTATTTTTTTATTTATTTCAGAATGTACGATTGCAAAAAATGCTGCTATAAGGCTGAAGATGCCTGTGATCTGAAATGCCCTAAAAAATGTCTTAAAATCAAATGTCCAGATGCCTGTGATCTGAAATGCCCTAAAAAATGTCCAAAAATCAAATGTCCAGATGCCTGTGATCTGAAATGCCCTAAAAAATGTCCCAAAATCAAATGTCCAGAGTGTGATTACCAGTGTTTTACAAAGGCAGCATTAAGAAATCATTCCTTCAGACATTTGGATACAAAAGTGTACTGTTGTCCAAAGTGTGAATACACCTCGAATTGTAAAGATGATATAAAGATTCACCTCCTAAGTTGTCATTGCAATAAAAAATTATATAAATGTTCAAAATGTGAATACAAAACAAACAAAAAACATTGTCTCAAGAGTCATTGCTTAATTCATGAAGAGAAAAAAGCTTTGAAGTGTCCGAAATGTTGTTATGAAACGAATTTCCCTTCCTGTCTCAAGATACACATTCTCAATCATGACGATGAGAAGCGTTTCAAATGCGATTTCTCAGAATGTTGCACATATGGTACAAATAAAAAATCAGATTTAACGAAGCACATGGCCACACATACTAATGAGAAAGTGTTTCGTTGTTCAAAATGCAATTTTGAAGCAATGACAAAATTTCTTCTAAGTCGACACCTAGCGACTCATCCAAACACGAAATCATTACAGTGCTCTTCCTGCGATTACCAAACAGACTGTAAGAAAAGTTTCGTAAACCATCACCTAAATCATTTAGATGTGAAATTGCTTATGTGTGCTCTGTGTGATTATAGAACAAATTATAGGACTAACTGGGTAAATCATCAACTCACTCATAAATCATTGAAAGCAAAACCATTTCAGTGCCCTAAATGCGATTATCAAACCACTCGCAAGTATAATCTTGCTTCACATATGTTAGTGCATTCTGATGGTTATCTTTGTCCAAAGTGCGACGATTCTGCTTCTTGTGAGGAAAGTACTAGTTGTACTCAAATTCTGTGTAAACCTAAAGATAATATGTTTAAATGTTTTGATTGTTCTTATACGACAAACAGAAAGAGTAATCTGAAAACACACATGTTTTGTCATCCTGATTCAAGTATTGTGAAATGTGATAAATGTAAAAATGATTTTTATGTGAAAAATTGTTGATGACGTTAAACGACAATGATCCAATGTTATAAGTTAAAAGTATTGAGAGTTGTAGTGTTTAAGTGCTGAAATCTTAAGCCACTTAAGTTTTCGAAATATTTTTTTTTTTAATATATCTTCTGCTAAGTAAGAACAAGTAATTTTTTTTGTTCGTGCCATTATTTAAGATTTTTATTTAATTTAAGAAATGTTCGCTTTAGGCACCCTTAAGGGAAAGATGAGGGGAATCGTTGCTCTCAAAAATTTTAAAGATAAATGTTACGATATTGGATTAACTTTTGTTAATTTAGGTGAGTGTTTGTACAGACAGTGATCCATCTATTACTGGGAAGAAGGGAGGATTTATTGCTATCTATTATTTTATTATTTTTTTTTTTTATTATAAAAAAACTACCTTTTAACGTGCTTTATCCTCTATTAAGAGGGTAACACGGGAGGACCACAGGAAATCGAACTTTAAGGCCGGCTATCCCAAACCATCGCCACCAACATGTTCGCAGTCGAATTTTTATTATTATTATTATTATTATTATTATTATTATTATTATTATTATTATTATTATTATTATTATTATTATTATTATTATTATTATTTTATTTAGGTATGCAGTACTTTGGTGAACTATATAAGAAAAAAAAATAGAGCTGGTTATTTTTTTGCCGTCTCCATCATTTTAAAATACTTAGTTTTTTCTTCGATTCGATCATTTTAAAATTATTATTATCCAGCTTGACACAATTTTGTTCCGCGAGTCTGGCCCCATAACCCTAGTTCGAGTTGTGTGTTATGTTATCCCTTCGAATTACTTGTTAAGCTAAAGTCTCTTACAGGAGAAAATTGCTTGTTTTGTCATAAAGTTGCATTATAACTCCTACAAATTTACGCTAACTTTAAAATAAAATTGGTACATGTAGACTTTCTTGTAAATATATTAAGAGTTTCTACTGCCTGACTTTCTTTACCTTCATACAGTAGAGTTTTTATCTTTTATCAGGATTGGAAGGAATATAGATAAAAAGATTGTCAAAAGCAAAAGTTGTAAGAGCCGAGAACCAATTAGAATGAATTTTAAGAGGAGATTTGAACTAATTTTAACCAAAACTTTTTTATTATTACCAATATTTATTATAGCCGTTTTCGATTTTGAATTTGTGCTTACGCTCGATAAGAAATGCTAATCCAGTTTTAGCACGAATTTCGGGCATAATCGAACGTTTGTTTACAAATATTTTTGATCAGCTGTTTTGATGGTGCTCGTGGTTTTGGAATAAACAAATAAAAAAAATAAAATGGTTTTATTACAAATAATTGATCAACTAATTATTATTATGGAGTTTATCGATTTGGAAGAAATTAGATTTAAAGCTAATTTCATGAATGAAACATTCATCAAACCAAATGACCTACTACGCCGCCATCTTGTTTGTTTACATTTATTCATAAGCATTTTCCTTAAATTCGGTAAGCATGGGAAAAAGCAACCTTACAGAATTTAGGAAATTCCTTACGTTTGGTGAGCATTTTCCTAAATTTGTGCTAAATTTGACAAAATGGAACGCAACTTGAGCATTTTCCTAAATTTCGTAAGCCAAAATGCAAAATCAAAAACGGCTTAAATAAATTAGATTTGAAAAAGATCATATCCTAAAAAAAATTAGTTAATCCATGTTACCCTTTCAGACCATAAAAAACAGATTGCCCAATTTGTATAAATTTTTTTTTTTATAAACTTTTGCTTCATGAAAATATCACGTAAGTTTAGGGAAGATTACTATACTTATTCTTAATTAATATTTGTTAACAAAATATGAAAATGCAAATGAATGGTATCTTAAAACTACCAAAATTTGAGCAGTTTAATTCATAAATCTATGAAATATTTTTTGAGAATAAAAGTTATTGAAACATGAACATCTTAAGCGATGGTATTGGTACCATCAAAAACGATTTTAAAACTCAGAATTAAGTACACGTTTCTATGGAATACATGTTGACTACATTCAAATCCTCGGTGGTTT
>JABUQX010024538.1:0-5000 GCA_015478945.1 Trachelipus rathkii | reverse complement strand
TTTTTCTAAAGAGTTTTAGTGTGTTTTCGTTTTCATTTGGTGTGAAATCACTAGGTGTGTGCTTTTATACAGCTAGCTTCTTCGAACAGTATTCGTCCCCGCTAGAACTCTCAATGCCGATGGTATT
The DNA here is from genome assembly GCA_015478945.1 of Trachelipus rathkii. Classification (NCBI taxonomy): domain Eukaryota; kingdom Metazoa; phylum Arthropoda; class Malacostraca; order Isopoda; family Trachelipodidae; genus Trachelipus; species Trachelipus rathkii. The sequence goes on along the minus strand of JABUQX010024538.1, from coordinate 4,873 downwards.
TGGCAACTACCAAAGCTTCTAAATCAATCACGGAAGGCGTACCCGTTGATATTCAGCTGCAGACCACATAAAAACAATTGCAGAAAAAATCAAGGATATACTTCTAATTTTGAAGACAATTTTTTTTGCGGACCATAACTTACCTTTAAGAGGTATAGGCCTGCATGATTGAATCTTTGAAGACCTGATTAAACTTCGAATAAAAAGTGGTGATGTGGAATTGAAGAACATGTTCAAGGACAGAAGAATGCCGTCTGGACATCTCCGATGATCCAAAATGAACTTATCAATTTGTGTGGAATTATTATAGAAAACCATTATTGTCGCTAATGCAAAAAAAAAAATTGGTGTCTACCCTATATTGGCCGATGAAACTGCGGATTTGTTAGGCAATGAACAATTATCTATAGGATTAAGGCTTTTCGATCTTGAAAAAATTACTGTTCGAGAAGAATTTCTGGGGTTGAAGTTCTTGAAGGGATGGACAGTAAAAACCATTGTCAAAACGATTGATTTGTTTTAATTAAGAAAAAGAAGGTTTGAATCCGAGTTGGTCAGGGGTACGACGACTGCCCAGCAATGGCAGGGAAAGAACATTGAGTTCAAAAGAAACTGCGGGAAAATATAAAAAAAAAAGATTATATTTTCACTGTGTAAGCCATCTTCTTAATTTGGTCATTAATGACCTAAACATTATTACGGAACTTCGAAATACTATTGCCACAAAAAAGACAACTTTGTCAACTCTTCTCTAAGAAGAAAATACATTCCCAATTTGCCTAAACTTTGTGAAATTCAAAAATATCATTGTATTGCTATTTTCCATACAAATATGAAAAAAATCGTTGAAGGTTAGAAATTGTCAAAGGAAAGCAACAATCAAACAAGAAAACACAGCTTTTCTAATTTAATACTGTTCGGCAGCAACTTAAGACCCAATTTCATTATTATCTCTCTTGTAATAGCCAAATATTTTGCTTTAGTTGAACTATAGTGGCTACTTATTCAGAACAAAAAAAAATATTGACTTGCGGTGCTGTCTGACTCATGTGTCAAACCAGAATTTTGAAGTGGTCAAAGGACATTGCAAAACTGCTGATCAATATTGCCTGATTGTTAATTCACCGCCAATGTTCATCTCATTGCTGAGTCTCTTATAATACGAACTACTCATTCCACCTAGAAAAAATCTTCCCCACGGTATACACTACAACATACATTAAAGTCAGCATTTCTGAGAACCTCTGCAGCTGAACTATGTGCAAGCGGTCTAAGTAACTTTACCTTATTATCTCGACTCACCTTTCTCCTTTGTAGTACTAGATTTTCAGAACAACGGCAACATCTCTTTTTCATTGCAATCCCGATATTTCTTATAGTCTAGTATTTCCGTGAGGCCTTTTGGTTCTGTGAGATAAGTAAATATGCTCTTCAAGATTTTATGATGGCTTGCATATTCAACTAAATATAGGTGACTGAACGATCACTCTAATGGTATTATATTCTTGTGTAGTGACTAAATACACAAGAGAGAAAGAAACTCTGACACTTTCCGAAAGATAATTTATATGATTTAGCCGCGCCATTTTTTTCCTCAAATCGAAAACCTGTCTATTAATTTGCGGGGCTGTGCTGACATTCTGTTTGCAGGCAAATGAGCATGTGGGAAAGGTACTTTCGGCAATTCGCGAGAGGGAGTAAGACGTTGACTTAAGAAAGCATATAACACCGAAGGACGGCGGTGAATGACTATATGGTAGGAGGTGAGTACGTTTCCATAGACATATAGTAAAGTCGAAACATTGAAGAATATACGCAACGACACTGCTAAATTTGCGAAATTCCTAAAGAGGAAGTGGCGTGAGGCGTGGGGAGGTTTCCCTCGACGGCTTTCTCTACGATCTTAAATATTAAGTCTGGGGAAGCGGGGGCACAGGACCTCAACTCCCAGCTGGCACACTCCAACCGGCCATAACCCTGCAGACGATACTTTTCACCGCCTCTTCGAACAGGTGAGGCGGGGTAGTGTTTTTTTTTACTACTCGTACACAAAATTTTTTAATTTTCAACTTGTTGGTATGGCTTCTCATAGGATAAATGTTAAATTATTTTATAACACGTATAATACTTTTTTTATTGTCATGTCAGTACTCATTAATTTATCTAGACTCTGAAAACTAAAGGACTTTATTCTGGAAAATCTTATAACAATCCTCATCCCTATATCCACCAACTAGTATGCTCCACACCATCGGCTCTTAGATTAATGAAGTTATCAATGTATGTACCGCATTACGGAATGCTTAATCCATTATTATTTATCATCGTAAACTTCAATAACAAGGCACCGCTCACAAACACCCACACATCACACCACAACTAACACACACACACCACACACACAACACAATACACAACACTCACACACACACACACACACACACACATTCACACACAACCATTTCCACAACAACACACACACACACACTAAATCAATAACACACGCGCTCACAAAAAACGCGCACAACGATCACATACACACCACTACACACCAAACACACAACACACACCACACACACACACACAACACACACACACAACACACACAACACACAATTGTACCACACTCCACAAACACACATATGCACCGACATAAACACACATTCAAACCACACATAACTGAACCTTTAACACACACATCTGTATAAACACCACAACTACATAAATGAACCACACTGTACCACACACAACACACACATCATCACATATAATATATTATATTATATATTATATATATTTATATACTATAATACTATTATATTATATAATATATCTATATATAAAAATATTATTATTTATAATTATATATAGGTACAAACTATATAGTATAATACGTATGTATAGTAGTGTAGGTCAAGAAGTCGGAGGTGCCTATGACATCTCGGCATCCTTGCATTTGGTGGCACTTGCGAGGCACTTCCGAAACATATTGACATCCGCATCCGCATCTTACGGTTAACGCGTACTAGTGCTTGCCATTCTCTTTTGAAAAATGAGGATGTAGAGGATGTTTTCTACATTTGATTAATATAACATATTAAAAATTAATTTATTATTTTTATACCTTTCATGGAGTATTATGGGTAATAATTTGATAACTTAATGAATTCGTAATTTTCTGTATATATATTATATACTTATTTAATATTATATATTATTACCTATATATATATTATTTATATAATTATAATAATTAATATTATATATAATAATATTATATTAATATATTATTATAATATATTATTATAATATTATATATATTGTTCATTTACATATTATATACTACAGACTGTACACATGTGGGATATTAAATTATATATTATATTATCTCAATTATTTAGAATATATATATTATATTACCTATATAATCTAAATATCAATTAGTTAAGAACGGCGGATAGGCATGTTGATATATATAAGAGTTGAACAAAACAATTACTTAATTCATTTAGAATGTTATTAAATTGATATTCAATTATATAATTCACATAATCGCTTCTGAATTTGATCTCATAATTTAATATAATTACCGACTATTATTGATATAATAATAATCAAAATAATAAATGTGTATATTTAAAATATATTAATATATATAATATATTATATGTTTTAATATATAGTATACTTCATACAAATACTTATTCTATTATAGGAAACCAGTTTGATTTCGATGAGAAAAAGACAAGACCTGAGAAAGTGCTTGAGATTGTTAGTGACAGAGGAGGATCCGAGTACCGAGGCAGCGCTGGCTGAGAAGCCTATACGCAAACAGGGCTTGAGATTCGAGTTAATGCTATTTTATTGGAAGCGCAATGAGAGGGAACGAATTATTTCAGATTGGCAAGTATCAAGTTATGTGAATAGGTATATGTTTCGATAGATGTACTGAACGTCACTATCTTATGATAAATAGCTAAAAAATGACTAAAAACAATTTATGGTCAAGTTTAACACGGAAGAAAAAACAATACAGAGGAAGAGTGGCATATGAGATGTTATTTTAATAGATGAGCTTGTTGAATGGTCGGAGTGTACGTTGCAACAGAGTGAAGGGATAGAAGAGGAGGAGGAGAGAAACGTGGAGGGAGAAGAGGAGGAGGTAATGACGGAGGAGGAATTTGAGGAATGTTGTGGTTGAATGTGTGGTGATTCGGGTGAGGTGATTGTGGAAATACTGTGGGAGGAAGGCTGTGAGAAATTATGGTAACTTCAGAGGAGGAGGAATTTGAGGAGGCGTTAAGGAAAATGAAGAGCGGAAAAACCCCTGGTGAGGATGGGATAAATATTGAGTTGCTGAAGGAGGGAGGTGAGGGGCTGAAAGCCTTGATGCTGAGATTTCTGAACAGTTGTTGGGTGGAGAGTAGAGTGTCGGAAGGTTGGGAAGGTCAATAATAATTTCCATTTATAAAGGTAAGGGGACGCATGAAATCTGTAAAAAATATAGCAGGATTCACTAATGGTCACATGGCGAAGTTATTGAAAGGATGTTGTCAAGAAAACTTAGATAAATAGAGCCAAGATTGGGTGAGAGCAGTATGGGTACACAGGTGGTAGTAGTACAGTTTTAATGTTTGCGTTAATAATGATAAGGAAAGGAGACCATGGGAAATACAATAAAGAAGGTCTTACTAGGTCGCATTCTAGACTTGAAAAAAAGCATTGATTCTGTACCTAGAGAGAAGCTGTGGAGAGTTCTATGAGAGGGGTTAATGGAAGTTGGAGGCAACTGTAAGGCAGTGGAGATGGTGGGGCAGAAGTACATAAGTCATAGCATAAGTAAAGGAGAAACAGGATATAAAAACGAGGAATT
>JABUQX010024537.1:0-17593 GCA_015478945.1 Trachelipus rathkii | reverse complement strand
CTAACACTTTACTACCACTCTACACCAACTCTACTACCACTCTACTAAAACTCTACAATTCTATTACCACTCTACAACCACTCTACTACCACTCTACGACCACTCTACTACCCACTCTAACCCACTCTACTACCACTCTACTACCACACTACAACCACACTTACTACCACTCTACAACCACGCTACTACCACTCTACTACCAACTCTACTACCACTCTACTGCCACTCTACAACCACTCTACTACCAGTCTATTACCACTCTACTACCACTCTTACAACCACTCTACTACCACTCTACTACCACACTACAACCACTCTCACCCACTTTACTACCCACTCTACTACCAATTACTACCACTTACTACCACTTTACAAGCCACTCTGACTACCACTCTACTACCACTCTACAACCACTCTACAATCACTCTACTACCACTCTACAACCACTCTACTACCACTCTACTACCACTCTACTACCACTCAACTACCACTCTACTACCACTCTACAACCACTCTACTACCACTCTACTACCACTTTACTACCACTCTACAACCACTCTACTACCACTCTACTACCACTCTACAATTTCTCTACTACCACTTAAACACTCTACAAAACCACTCTACTACCCCTCTACAACCACTCTACTACCACTCTACTACCACTATACTACCACTCTTCAACCACTCTACTACCACTACTACCACTCTACAACCTTTCTACTACCACTCTACTACCACTCTTACAACCCACCACTTAGCTACCACTCTATACCACTCTATAACCGACTTCTACTTCCACTCTACTACCACTCAAAAACCACGTCTACTACCACTCTACAACCATTCTACTACCACTATACAACCACTCTATTACCACTCTACACCACTCTACAACCACCTACTACCCACTCTACTAACCACTCTACAACCCACTCTTACTACAACTCTACCTACCCTCTACTACCACCTACTAGCCACTCTACAACAACTCTAACTACCACTCTACTATTACTCTACAACCACTCTACACCACTCTAACAACCACTCACAACCACTCTACACCACTCTAAAACCACTTTACTACCATCTACTAACACTTCTACTTCCACTCTACTACCACTCTACTTACCCACTTACTTACCACCTCTAGTACCACTCTACTAGCCACGTCTAGTACCACTCATACAACCACTCTACTACACTTTACACTCCACCTTACTACTACTCTACTACCACACTACTACCACTCTACTACCACTTACTACCATGTCTAAAACCACTCCTACTACCACTCTATTACCACTCTACACCACTCTACAACCACTCTACTACCACTCTAATACCACTCTAATACCACTCTAGTCCCATTCTACTACCACTCTACAACCACCCTACTACCACTCTACTACCATCTACTTCCACTTTACTACCACTCTACAACCACTCTACAACCATTTACTACCACTGTATTACCACTTCTAACAACCACCTAAAACCACTCTACTCCACTGTACTTAACCACTCTACAACAAACTTACTACCACTCTACTACCACTCTACAACCACTCGACTACCATTCTACTACCACCATACTTCCCCTCTACTACCCCTCAACACCCACTCACAACCACTCTACTTTACACTCTACAACCACTCACTACCACTCTACTACCAACTCTACTAACACTCTACAACCCACTCTACTACCACTCTACTACACTTGTACTACCACTCTACATAACCACTCTAGAACAATTCTACTACCTCTACTACCACTCTACAATCTACTCTACAACCACTCTACTACCACTCTACTACCACTCTACTACCACTCTACTACCACTCTACTACCACTCTACAACCACTCTACTACCACTCTACTACCACTCTACAACCACTCTAGTACCACTCTACACTACCACTCTACAACCATTCTACTACCACTCTACAACACTCTATTACCAGTTCTACTACCAATCTACAACCACTCTACTAACACTCTACAACCACTCTACTACCACTCTACTACCACTCTACTACCCCTTAGAACCACTCTACTACCACTCTACTACCACACTATCAACCACTCTTTTTACGACCACTCTGACTACCACTTCTACTACCACCTACAACCACTCTTACTACCACTCTACTACCACTTTCTACTACCACTCTAGAACCACTCTACTACCCTACCTCTACTACCACTCTACAAACCACTCTACTACCACTCTTACTACCACTCTACAACCACTCTACTAAAACTCTACAAACACTCTACTACCACTCTACACCAACTCTACTACCACTTACAACCACTCTATTACCACTCTACTACCACTCTACAAACACTCTAACTACCAACCTACTACCACTCTACTACCACTCAATCCAACCACTCTACTACCACTCTACAAGCACTCACAACCACTCTATTACCACTTTACTACCACTCGTACAACCACGTCTTATACCACTCTACTTACCACTCACAACCACTCTACTACCACTCACTACCACTCTACAACCACTCTACTACCACTCTACTACCACTCTACACCACTTCTACTACCACTCTACAACCACCCTCCTACCACCCCCCTACAACCACTCTACTACCACTCTACAACCACTCTACTACCCACTCTACTACCACTCTAACTACCACCTCTATAAACCACTCTACAACACTTCTACTAAACCCACTCTACTACCCACTCTAAACCATTCTACTACCACTTCTACAACACTTCTATTACCACTCTACTACCACTCACAACCACTGTCTACTTACCACTCTACCAACCACTCTACTACACTCTAACTACCACTCTAACTACCACTTCTAAACCACTCTACTACCCACTCTACTACCACACTACTACCACTCTACTACCACTCTACTACCACTCTACTACCACTCTACAACCACTCTACTACCACTCTACTACCACTCTACTACCACTCTAGAACCACTCTACTACCACTCTACTACCACTCTACAACCACTCTACTACCAAAACTCTACTACCACTCTACAACCACTCTAACTTACCCACTCTACAACCACTCTAACTACCTCTCTACAACCATTCTACGACCACTCTACCAACCATCTATTACCACTCTACTACCACTCTTACAACCACTCTAACTACCCTCTACTACCCTCTTACTACCATTCTACTACCGACTCTACTAACCACTATACTACCACTCTTACACCACTCTACAACCACTCTACTACCACTCTACTACCACTCTACTACCACTCTACTACCACTCTACTACCGCTCTAATACCACTCTACTACCACTCTACTACCACTCTACAACCACTCTACTACCACTCTACTACCACTCTACAACCACTCTACTACCACTCTACTACCACTCTACTACCACTCTACTACCACTCTACTACCACTCTACAACCACTCTACTACCACTCTACTACCACTCACTACCACTCTTACAAACACTCTACTACCATTCTACTACCACTCTACAACCACGCTACAACCACTCACTACCACTCTACTACCACTCGACAACCACTCTACTTCCCCCCTCTACCACCACCTCTACTACCACTCTACTACCACTCTACTACCACTCTACTCCCACTCTACAACCACTCTACTACCACTCTACCACACTCTACTGCACACTCTACACCCCCTTGTCTGCCTCTATACTTACACTTTACAAGCAGTTCTCTACCACTCAACTACCACTCTACCCCACTCTACTAACCACTCTACTAACCACTTTACTACCACTCTACTACCACTCTAAAACCACTTCTACTACCACTCTACTACCACTCTACTACAACTTCTTACACTCTACTACCACTCTACTACCACTCTATTACACTCTACAACCAACTCTACTACCAACTTTACTACCAACTCTAACAATACCTACTACCCTCTACAACCACTCTACTACCCCTCTACACCCACTCTACTACCACTCTAAAAACCACTCAAACTACCATTACCCATTCTATAATACTCTACTTCCACTCTACTACCACTCTACTACCACTCTACTACCACTCTAGTACCACTCTACTACCACTCTAGTACCACTCTACAACCACTCTACTACCACTCTACTACCACTCTACTACTACTCTACTACCACTCTACTACCACTCTACTACCACTCTACTACCAGTCTAAAACCACTCTACTACCACTCTACTACCACTCTACTACCACTCTACAACCACTCTACTACCACTCCACCCCCAACTTTTTTCACTCTACTACCACTCTACTACCACTCTAATACCACTCTAGTCCCATTCTACTACCACTCTACAACCACTCTACTACCACTCTACTACCGATCTACTACCACTCTACTACCACTCTACTACCACTCTACAACCACTGTACTACCACTCTACTACCACTCTACTACCACTCTAAAACCACTCTACTACCACTGTACTACCACTCTACAACAACTCTACTACCACTCTACTACCACTCTACAACCACTCTACTACCACTCTACTACCACTCTACTACCACTCTACAACCACTCTACTACCACTCTACTACCACTCTACTACCACTCTACAACAACTCTACTACCACTCTACTACCACTCTACAACCACTCTACTACCACTCCACTACCACTTTAATACCACTCTAGTCCCACTTCACTACCACTCTACACCCACTCTACTACCCCTCTCTACACCCCCTCACTACCACTCTACTACCACTCTACTAACGACTCTACAACACTCTACTACCAACTCTACTACCACCTCTACTACCACTCTAAAAACCACTCTACTACCACTGTAATATTACTCTACAACCATCTACTACCACTCTACTAACACTCTACAACCACTCTACTACACTCTAAACCCACTCACAACCACTCTTACTTACCACATCTACTACCACTTCTACAACCCTCTACTACAGCTCTACAACCACTCACTAACCACTCTACTACCACTCTACTACCACTCTACAACCACTCTACTACCACTCTACTAACACTGTACTACCACTCTACTACCACTCTACTACCACTCTACTACCACTCTACTACCACTCTACAAACCACTCTACTACCACTCTACTTACCACCTACTACTGCTCTAAACCACACTACTTACCACTTACTACCACTCTACAACAGTGTCCACACCACATACTACACACTCTACAACCATCTACTACCACTCGCACTACCACTCACAACCAATTCACTACCACTCTACAACCACTCATTTACCAATCTACTACCACTCTACAACCACTCTAACTTTAACCACGCTACAACCACTCTACTACCACTCTACGTACCACTCTACTACCCACTCTAAACCACTCCTACTACCACTCTACTTACCACACATACAACCACTCAATACCACTCTACTACCACTCTACTACCACTCTACAACCACTCTACTACCACTCTACTACCACTCTACTACCACTCTACTACCACTCTACTACCACTCTACTACCACTCTACAACCACTCTACTACCACTCTACTACCACTCTACAACCACTCTACTACCACTCTACAACCACTCTACTACCACTCTACAACCACTTCACTACACTCTACAACCACTCTATTACCACTCTACTACCACACTACCCACTTAACTACCACTCTACTACCACTCTACTACCATTCTACTACCACTCTACTACCCATCTACTACCAACTCACAACTAAACTTACTAGCACTCTACTAACCACTCACAACGCACTCTACTACCACTCTTCTACCTCTACTACCGCTCTAATACCACGTCTACTACCACTCTACTACCACTCTACTACACTTTACAACCACTCTACACCACTCTACTTACCCACTTCTACAACCACTCTAGCTACCACTTCTACCTACCACTCTTACTACGCACACTAACTACCACTCTACTGTACCACTCTACAACCACTTATCGTACACACTCCTTACTACCACTCTATATCCCACTCTACAACCTACTCGATACCACTCTACTACCCCCACTCTACGAACCAGCGGTTCTACTACGCAATCGTTCGTACTACCACTCTAACTACCCACTCTACAACACTATACTATCCACTCTCACTGACCACTCTACTACCACTCTAGTACCACTCCTACTACCACTTCTACTACACTCTACAACCACTCTTACTACCACTCTACAACCCACTCTACTGCCCACTCTACTACCACTCTACTAACCCCACTCTACTACCACCTCAAACCACTCTATCACCACTCTACAACCACTCTGTTACTACCACTCTACTACCACTTCTTGACTATCCACTCTACAACCACTCTGACTACCACTTTTACTACCACTCTTACTTACCACTCTAAAGACCACTCTACTACCACCACTACCACTCTACAACCACTCACTACGACCACTCCTACTAACCACTATACTACCACTACAACCACTTACTACCCACTCTACTACGCCACTCTACTATCCACTCTAACTACCACTCTTACTACACACTCTACAAAACACACTACTACCACTCTATTACACCACTCTACAACCACTCTTACTACCACTCTACTACCACTCTACAACCACTCTACTACCACTCTACAACCATTTCTACTTACCACTCTACTACCTACTCTACACCACTCTACACCATCACTTACAACCTACTAAGCTTATCTACCACTCTACTGACCACTCCACAACCTCTCTACTACAACTCTACTACCACTCTACTACCACTCTACTACCACTCTACAACAACTCTACTACCACTCTACTATTACTCTACAACCACTCTACTACCACTCTACAACCACTCTACTACCACTCTACTACCACTCTAAAACCACTCTACTACCATTCTACTAATACTCTACTTCCACTCTACTACCACTCTACTACCACTCTACTACCACTCTAGTACCACTCTACTACCACTCTAGTACCACTCTACAACCACTCTACTACCACTCTACTACCACTCTACTACCACTCTACTACCACTCTACTACCACTCTACTACCACTCTACTACCAGTCTAAAACCACTCTACTACCACTCTACTACCACTCTACTACCACTCTACAACCACTCTACTACCACTCTACTACCACTCTAATACCACTCTAGTCCCATTCTACTACCACTCTACAACCACTCTACTACCACTCTACTACCGATCACTTCGAAAACAAAACTGTACTACCACTCTACACCACTCTAGCACCACTCTACTAACCACTCGACTACCACTCTACCAAACACTCTACTACACTCTACTACCTCTCTACAACCACTCTACTACAACTCTAAAACCACTCTACTACCACTCTTTACTACCCACTCTACTACCACTCCTACAACCCACTCTATCTTACCACTCTACTAACACTGTACTACAACTTACTTAAAACTCTACTACCAGTCTACTAACCACTCTTGACTACCACTCTACAAACCACTCTACTACCACTCTACTACCACTCTACTACCGCTCTAATACCACTCTACTACTACCACTTCACTACCACTCTACAACCACTCCACTACCACACTACTACCACTCTACAACCACTCTACTACCACTCTACTACCACTCTACAACCATTCTACTACCACTCTACAACCACTCTATTACCACTCTACTACCACTCTACAACCACTCTACTACCACTCTACAACCACTCTACTACCACTCTAAGACCACTCTAACTTACCACTCTAAAAACCACTCTAACTTACCACTCTAACTTACCACACTACAACCTCACTCATACTACCACTCTACTACCACTCTACTACCACTCTACAACCACTCTACTACCACTCTACTACCACTCTACTACCACTCTACAACCACTCTACTACCACTCTACTACCACTCTACAACCACTCTACTACCACTCTACTACCACTCTACTACCACTGTACTACCACTTTACAACCACTCTACTACCACTCTACTACCACTCTTACTACCAGCTTTACAACCACCTTCTATTACCCACTTACTACCCAAACTCTACAAACACTCTTACTTACCACTCTTACTACACTCTTACTACGCATTCTACTTACCACTCTACTATCCACTCTACTACCACTCTACAACCACTCTACTATCCACTCTACTAACCATCTACAACCACCCTCTACGTACCACTCTTACAACCACTCTTACTACCACTTACTACCCCCTCCAACTTTTTTTTTTCCTTTACAAACCACTCTACTACCACTCCGACTACCACTCTACAACTACCACTCTACTACCAATCTACTACCACTCTACAACCACTCTACTACCACTCTTACTTACCACTCTACAACCACTCTACTACAACTCTACAAACCACTCACTACCCACTCTACTACCCACCTATCTTACCACTCTGACTAACCACTCTTACTACCACTCTACAACCACTCTACTACCACTCTACTACCACTCTTACAAACCACCTCTATACTACTACCACTCTAACCCACTCTACTACCACTCTACTACCACTCTACAAGCCACTCTACTACCACTCTTAACTACCACTCTACAAGCCACTCTACTTACCCATCTTAACAATCACTCTACTACCACTTACAACTCACTCTACTACCAACTCTACAACCGCTCTATTTACCACTCTACTACCAACTCTACAACCACTCTACTACACACTTTGTACTTACCCACACTCTTACTACCCATTCTACATATCCCAACTTCTACATCCATCTCTTACTACCACTCTTACTACCACTCTACTTCACACTCTAATACAATTTACTCTGCGCCATTTCTACTACCACTCTACTACCACTCTACTTCCACTACAAACACTCTACTACCACTCTACTACCACTCTTACAACCACTCTACTACCACTCTACTACCACTTCTACAACCACTCTACTTACCACTCTACTAACCAAGTCTACTTACCACTCTACACACTCTTACAAACCACTCTACGACCACTTCTTTACTACCACTCTGACTACCCACTCTAACACCACTCTACAACCACTCCCACTCTACTACCACTCTACTACTACTCTTACAAACCATCTCTAACTTACCACTCTAACTACACTCTTACAACCACTATTTACTAACCAACTCTACTACCACTTCTTACTACCACTCTACACATCCACTCTACTTTTACCACTCTACTACCAGCTCTACAACCACTCTACTAACACTCTACTACCACTCTACAACCCACTCGACTACTACCACTTTACTACCACTCTCCTAATCACTCTACTTACCACTGTACTACCAACTTACATATACCATTCTGACTACACACTTCTACTACCACTCTACAACCTCTCTACTACCACTTCACAACCACTCTACTACCACTCTACTTTTACCACTCTACTACCACTCTACAACCACTCACTACCACTCTACTACCACCTTTACTACCAATTCTACAAAAAGTACTCTACTATCCACTCTTTACTACCACCTCGCAAAACCACTCTAACTACCCACTCTAGCTACCACTCTCAACCCACTTCTACTACCACTCACTAACCACTCTTACAACCACTCTACTACCACTCTACTACCCACACTATAACCACTCTTGATTACGCCACTCTCACGACCACTCGTACTTACCAGCTTCTACTACCACTTTCTACCACTCATACAACCACGCTACTACCCACTCTACTACCAGCTCTACAAACCACTCTACTTACCACTCACAGCCAGCTCTTCAACCACTCTACTACCAGCGCTACAAACCATTCTACTACCATCTCTACTTTACCCACTGCTACAACCACTCTCTACTACCTCTTTTTCAAAACCACGTCACTACCATTCTACTACCCACTCTATAAACCACTCTACTACAACTCTTACTACCACTCTCTACCCACTCTATTAATTTACTCTTACAGACAAAACTCGTTACTACACTTCTACATTACTCTACAACCACCTCTATACCACTCTACTACCACCCTACTATCTAACCCACTCTACTACCACTCTCTACAACCACTTCTCTACCACTTTACTACCACTCTCCAACCACTCTTCTTACACTCTACTACCACTCTACAACTACTCTACTACCACTCTACTACCACTCAACAACCACTCTACTACCACCTTCTACACCACTCTACGAACCACTCTACTACAACTCTACAACCACGATACTACCACTCTACTACCATTCTACTACCACTCTTACTACCACTCTACTACCACTCTACAACCACTCTACTACCACTCTACTACCACTCTAAAACCACTCTACTTCCACTCTACAACCACTCTACTACCACTCTACTACCACTCTACAACCACTCTACAACCACTCTACTTACTCAGCTCTCTATCAACCACTCGTACTACACTCTACAATCACTCTTACTACCACTCTAGCAACGCCTACTCTTCACTATCCACTCTACAAACCACTCTTATTACCACTCTATACACTCTCAACCAACCTCTACTACCACATGTACTACCACTCTGACTACCATTCTAGACTACCACTTCTACATCCGACTCTACTACCACTCTACTACCCACTCTACTACTACTCTTACAATTACTACTTGCTGCCATTCTAACTACCACTCATACTACCCACTCTACACACCTTCTACAACCACTCTACTACCACTCTACTACCCACTCTACAACCACTCTACTAGCCACTCTACTACCACTCTACCAACCACTCTACTACCACTCTACAACCCCGTTCTACTACCACTCTACTACCACTCTTACAACCACGTCTACGACCACTCTACTTTACACTCTTTTACTACCACCTACAACCACTCTACTAACCCACACTACTACCATCGTGCTTACTTACTACTCTACAACCACCTCTACTACCACTCTTACTACCACTCTACAACCAATTTATATTACCACTCTACTACCACTCTACACCCACTCTACAAAACCACTGCACTTAACCACTCTACGTACCACTCTACAACCACGCTCTACTACCACTCTGCTACCACTCTACAACCCTCTCTACTACCACTTTACTACCACTCTACAATCACTCTACTACCACTGTACTACCACTTTACAAACCACTCTACTACCCACATCTACTAACCACTCTACCAAAACCTCCTAATGACCACTCTACAAACCACTCTACTACCACTCTACTACCATCTCTATACCACTCTAACAACACTCTACTACCAGCGTCTACGACCACCTCTACTACCAATCTTACAATACTCTGACTACCATCTCTTACTACCACTCTGCAACCAACTCTACTTACCACCTCTACTACACTCTACAAACCACTCTACACCCACTTACTTACCACTCTTTTACAACCCACTCTTTACTACCACTCGACTACCACCACATAACCACTCTGATACCCAGCTCACTTACCACCTCTACTACCACTCTACTACCACTTTACTACCACTCTACAAACCACGCTACTACCCACTCTACTACCACGCTACAACCACTCTACTACCCACTCTAGCTAACCACTCTACAACCACTCTACTACCACTCGACAACCATTCTACTTACCACTCTTACTACCACCTACATAACCACTCTACTACCTCTTTCAACCACCTCTACATTACCATTCTACGTAGTCACTCAGTATAAACCAACTCTACTACAACTCTACTACACTCTACTACCCTCTTATTAATACTCTAACAACAACTCTACTTCACCACTCTACTATTACTCTATAACCACTCTACTACCACTCTTCTACAACCACTCTACAACCACTCTAACTACCACTCTAAAAAACCCACTCTATACCATTCTACTACTACTCACTTCCACTCTTACTACCACCATACTACCACATCTACTACCACTCTAGTTACCACTCTACTACCAGCTCATAGTAACCACTCTACAACCACTCTACTTACCAACTCTACTACCACTCTACTACTACTCCTTACTACCACTCTACTACCACTCTACCTACCACTCTTACTTTACCACCTCCTAAAACCACTCTTACTACCCCACTCTTACTACCACTCTACTAACCCACTCTACAACCACTTCTACTACCCTCTACTACCACTCTAATTACCACTCTACTCCCAGTGTCTACTACACTCTACAACCACTCTACTACCACTCTCCAACCACTCTTCTTACACTCTACTACCACTCTACTACCACTCTACAACCACTCTTACTTACCCACTCTACGTACCACTCTACTACCAACTCAACTACCACTCTACTATCCACTTGTACTACGCACTCTAAAACAACTGTACTACCCACTCTGACTACCACTCTACAAAACCCCACTCTACTACCACTCTGACTACCACGGCTTTACAACGCAACTCCTACTACCACTCTACTAGCCACTCTACAACACTCTTACTAGCCACTCTAAACACTCACTACCACTCTTACTAGCCTACTCTTACTACCACTCTACAAACCACTCTTACCACCACTCTACTAACACTGTACTACCACTCTACTTTAAAAAACTCAAAAACCTACCACTCTACCTTACCACTCTACTACCACTCCTACAAAAACCACTCTTACTAACCACCTCTTACTTTACCACTCTTACTAGCCGTCTCTAAATACCACCTCTACTACCACTTCTACTAGCCACTCCTACACCACTCCCCTACCACGCAACTACTACCACTCTACAACCCACTCTACTACCCACTTCTACTACCCACTCTACAACCATTCTACTACCACTCTCTACAACCACTCTATTACCACTCTACTAACCCACTCTAACACCACTCTACTACCCACTCTACAACAACTCTACTACCACTCTACGACCACTCTACTACCACTCTAAAACCACTCTACTACCACCTTCTACTTACCCACACTACCAACCCCACTCTACTACCCCACTCTACTACACTCTACTACCACTTTACAACCACTTACTTTTACCACTCTATTACCACTCTACTACCACTCTAGAACCACTCACTACCACTCTACTACCACTCTAGCAACCCAACTCTACTTACAACTCTTACTTTACCCACTCTACACACCACCCTACTTACCCCACTTTACAACCAATCTACTTTACCAACTCTACAAACACTCTACTAGCCACTCTTACACCAACTCTTAGTTACCTAAACTCTAACTACCACTCTACAAACCCCAGCTCTACTACCACTCTACTGACCACTCTTACTCATTCTACTACCACTCTACTACACTTCTACTACCACTCTACAACCACTCAACTTACCACTCTACTACCAGCTCTTTACAACCACTTTACTTACCATCTCTACAACCACTCATACTACCACTTTACCTACCACTCTACAACCACTCTACTACCACTCTACTACCACTCTACAATCCACTCTACTACCACTCGACTACCACTCTACAACCACTCTTCTACCAACTCTACTCCCACTCTACAACCACTCTACTTCCACCTACAAACACTCTACTACCACTCTACTACCACCTTACTAAACACTCTACTACCACTCTACAACCACTCAGACTACCACTCTACAAAACCACTCTTACTTACCACTCTACTTACCACTCTACTACCACCTACAACCACTCAACTACCACTCTACTTACCACTTCTACTACTCTCTACAGACCACCTTCTGACTACCACTTCTATCTACCACTCTACTACCACACTTACAACCACTCTACTACCACTTTTACTACCACTCTACTACCAATCTTACTACCACTGTACTACCACTTTACAACCACTCTACTACCTCTACTACCACTCTAACCCACTCTACTACCACTCTACAACCCACTTCTACTAACCACTCTACTACCACTTACGTACCACATCTACTACCCACTCTACAAACCCACTCTACTACCACTCTACTTACCACTCTACTACCACTCTACTTCCACTCTACTTCCACTCTACAACCACTCTACTTCCACTCTACCTACCACTCTTCAATCACTCTACTACCACTCTTACAAACCACTCTAACTACCACTTCTACTACCACTTACTACCACCTCTCTACCCACTCTACTACCACTCTAAACCACTCTACTACCACTCTTTACAACCACTCTACTACCGCTCTACAACCACTCTACTACCACTCTACTACCACTCTATCAAACCACTCTACTACCCACCTCTCAAAACCACTCACTACCACTCTCTACCACTCTAACTACCACTCTACAACCACTACTACTTACCAACTCTACTAACACTGGACTACCACTCTACTAAAACTTCTACTACCAACTCTACTACTCACTCTACTACCCACTGCGTACAACCACTCTACTAACCACTCTTACTACCACTCAAACTCCCGCTTCTAAATACCACTCACTTACCACTCTACTACCACCTCTACAACCACTCCACACCACACTAGCTACCACTCTACAAACCACTCTACTACCACTTCTACTACCACTCTACAAAAAACCCCCCCCCCCCCCAATATTCTAATACCACTCTACAACCACTCTATTACCACTCTACTTACCACTCTACAACCACTCTACTACCCCTCTACAACCACTCTCTACCACTCTAAGACACTCTACTACCACTCTAAAACCACTCTACTACCACTCTTACCTTACCACACTACAAACCACTCTACTACCACTTCTACTACCACTCTACTTACCACTTCTGAACAGACCACTCTACTACCACTCTACTACCACTCTACTACCCCTCTAGAACCACTCTACTACCACTCTAGCACCACTCTAACAACCACTCTACTACAACTTTACTACCACTCTACAACCACTCTACTACCACCTTACTAACCCACTCTACTACCACTCTACACACTACTCTACTACCACTCTACAACCCCTCTTTTACCACTCTACTACCACTCTACAACCACTCTACTACAGCTTCTACTAAACGCACTCTACTAACCCACTCTACTACCCACTCTACGTACCATCTCACAACCACTTCTACTACCACTTCTACTTACCACTCTACAACCCACTCTACTACCGACTCTACAAACACTCTACTTAACCACTTACTACCACTCTACAAACCACTCTACTACCACTCTACTACCCCTCTACAACCACTCTACTCTACAACCACTCTCCTACCACTCTACTACCACTCTAGCAACACAGCTCTACTTAACCCCACCTACTACCACTCTACAATCCCACTCACTACCACTCTAACAACCACTCTACCTACCCACCCTCTACTCTACCAACTCTACTACCACTCTACTACCACTCTTACCTACCAGCTCTACAACCACTCTACTAACACTCTACTACCACTCTACGACCACTCTACAACCACTCTTCTTACACTCTACTACCACTCTACAACCCACTCTACTACCACTCTACTACCACTGTCTACTTACCACTCTAAACAACCACTCTGACTACCACTCTTACTACACTTCTTACCTTACCACTCTAGAACCCCACTCTACTACCACTCTTACTACCACTCTACAAAACCACTCTACTACCACTCTACAACCACTCTACTTCCACTCTTTTACCACTCTACTACCACTCTACAACCCCACTCTACTACCCACATCTACTTTTACCACGTCAACTGACCCTCTCTACAACCATCTCTACTACCACACTACCACTCTACTACCACCACTACAACCACTCTACTACCACTTACTACCACTCTAACTACCAATCTACTACCCAGCTTTGCACTTACCACTTACAACACTCTACTTACCCATCTACTAACACTCCTACAAACCACTCATACTACCCCAAACTCTACAACCACTTACTACCACTCTACTACCACTCTACCTTACCCTCTACTACCACTCTTACAACCACCCTACTTACCCACTCTACTACCACCTCTACCTACCACTCTACTAACACTTTACTACCACTCTACAACCACCCTACTACCACTCTACTAAAACTCTACACACTCTACTATCACTCTACAACCACTTTACTAACCACTCTACTACCACTCTACTGCCACTCTACAACCACTCTACTACCACTCTATTACCACTCTACAACCACTCTATCTACCACTCTATCGTACCACTCTACAACTCACCTCTACTACCACTCTTGACTATCCACTCTACAACCACTCTACTACCACTCTTAAACCACTCACTAACCACTCTACTACCACTTTACTACCACTCTACAACCACTCCTATGTACCACTTCTCACTAACACTGTGACACCACTCTACTAAAACTCATACTTACCACTCTACTACCACTCTATCTTACCCACTCTACAACCACTCTTACTATCCACTCACTACAACCTCTACTACCGCTCTAAACCACTCTACTTACCACTCTACTACCACTCTACAACCACTCCACTACCACCACTCAACTACCACTCTACAACCACTCTACTACCCACGCTACTACCACTCTACAACCATTTCTACTACCACTCTACAACCACCTATTACCACTTCTACTACTCACTCTTACAACCACTCTACTACCCACTCTACTAACCAGTCAACACCTGGTCGCTGACCAGCTCTCGTACTACTCTAAAACCACTCTACTTCCACTCTACTACCACTCTATACAACCACTCTACTACCACGCTACTACCACTCTACTACCACTCAACAACCCCACTTAACTACCACTCTACTACCACTCTACTGACCACTCTAGAACCACTCTATCTACCACTCACTACCACTCTACAAACCACTCTACTGACAACTCTACTTACCAACTCTACATCCCCACTCTTACTACCGAACTTTACAACCCACTCTACTACCACTCTACAACCACTCCTACTACCACTCTACAAAACCGACTACTATTTAACACTCTACTTACCCCACTCTTACCAACCACTCTACACCACTCTACTACCACTCTACTACCACTCTACTAACACCGCTCTACTACCACTCTACAACCACTCTACTAACCACTCTACTACCACTCTACAAACACTCTACTACCACTCTACAACCACTCTACTACCACTTTACTACCACTCTACAACTCACCTCTACTACCACTCTTAGCTATCACTTCTACAACCACTTCTACTACCCACTTCTTACTACCACTCTAAACAACCACTCACTACCACTCTACTACCACTCTACACCACTCTACTAACCACTCACTACCACTTACTACCCACTCTAACAACCCACTCTCTACCACTCTACTGACCACTCTACAAAACCAACTCTTACTACCACTCTACTTAACCACTTCTACAAGCCCACCCTTTACTACCACACTACTACCTCTCTACAACTCCTTCTACTACCACCGTGTTGCTCGCCGCACTCTGCATCCCGGCTATTACCACTTTACTACCACTCTACAAAAACCCACTCTTACTACCCACTTTCTACTAACCCCACTCTACAAACCACTTCTTTAACTACCACTCCACTTACCAACTCTTACAACCCCCTTCTTTACTACCCACTCTACTTTTGTTACCCACTCTACAAACCAACTTTTCTACTTACCACTCTACAACCCACTCTACTACACTCTCTGGTTTGTTGTT
>JABUQX010024536.1:15000-22500 GCA_015478945.1 Trachelipus rathkii | reverse complement strand
ATCTAATATATCAATAATAATTTAAACATTAGACAACATAAAAAAAAATTTTTAGCGATAATTTATTCATAATTAATTCTAAATTATCGTACTGATCAACGAATATAATCTAACGTAAATAATTTTACCTTATTTCACATTAATAAAGCTTACATAGCATCATCTGAACTAAAGAAATATAATGTCAGCAGCGACAAACCTAACACACGTCAAGCAAGACTAAACTTCGTAACAATTTCACAAGAGTTACCAGCTTAACAACAGTAACCCCAGGTAGACTAACACAGGCATACAAAAAACATACTTATTCCCCACTTTGTCGAGCATATCTCTAACATATCAATAGTTAATGTTTACAATAAACACAGAGTTAATTCATTTAAGCAAATATTTATCTCTATAACTAACCTTGTCTAATTATAATTAGAGACCAATGAATATTATGCTAACGTAACATAGTTTCCACTTAAAAAGCTAACATATCATCAAATGAATAAGAGTATAATGTACAACGACAAAACCTAAAACACACCTTAAGTACGAATAAACTGTTAACATTAACAAAAGTTCCACACTCAATAACAGTAAAGTAACTACATAGCATACAAAAACGTAGCCTATTCAGTAAATCAGTAAATCAAACCACCAGCCCCCAACCCCTCTCCAAAGCGCTTTTCCATTTGATCTAGTGATCTTAGTGATCTATGATTAGGTCACATTTTTAGTAATTCATTCGGATAAACATTAGGCATAAAAATAAGGCTTTATATACTAACCAACGAATATATGCTAGCGTAACAAAGTTTTTGGACATAGGAAAACTTAACCACAACAGCCGTACTTATAAACAAGTACTACAGCGACCAATAAAGCAGAAAAATCAGCAGTAGAAGAAGAAAAAATAACTCCAACATTATTTGTTAATTAGCAAAAGTTTGTAAATTCAGAAATTATAGATTAAAAAAACATATTTTATTTTAAAATATATTAACTTCATCTAAGAAAGGGGACATGGGATGCAACAT
The DNA here is from genome assembly GCA_015478945.1 of Trachelipus rathkii. Taxonomy (NCBI): domain Eukaryota; kingdom Metazoa; phylum Arthropoda; class Malacostraca; order Isopoda; family Trachelipodidae; genus Trachelipus; species Trachelipus rathkii. The sequence goes on along the minus strand of JABUQX010024536.1, from coordinate 21,475 downwards.
AAACTGAGCATGTTCTTATATAATCTCTCCAAAGAAAATTCAACCCTCTTTTTTGAAAAGTGGATGTAAGATAAATGGGCATTTTGCAAATCACTAAACCATTTTTCTGCTATATTTTTGGATTCAACAGCACGCACTCTCTAAAGCCAGAGAGAAGTAAACTATCAATGTTGCTAGTTATTAGCATACTCCTGGTTTTATTATTCCCTTCATCTTAACTGAATGAAACCACATACTATTTCATGTGTAAAATATCGTAGAATTTTACCCCCATGAGCTTATATGTTATTAAGTCCTCAAGTATGTCTACGTCGTCAAGATTGCTTTGATGCGTTTTTCATTTCATTTATCAAAGACTGGTAATAATTTTCAGATGCTTCGATACGTGGGAAACAATATACGTGAGTATACCAGAAGTGACACAATCACGATGGGTTTCCAAATAGATGCGTGACATCAAGGCCTTTTTACCTTGTCACGGTTACGAAACAAAAGCATCTATTACTATTAGAACCTTCTCAAAACTGTCTCCATATTTTACTACGAGTCGATTTGTATCAAATGGACACACACTTAGCCTTTCATCCCAGCGCTCCTTAGTCTTTTATATCTCATTAGTCTTGATGAATTCTTCAAAAGAAATGAATAAGGGTCTATTTTACCTTGCACCTCCGGCTCGAATACAAATAATGTATCTGACTCCAATTGGGTTTAAAATTAAATATAAATGACACACGTTGGGAAATAACAAGGTGCTTCCGCTCCAAGATAATCAACCCAACCAGGACGTAGAGAGGGATGAGAACGTCATACGTAATCAACACAGCAAAAAAAATATCCACTGTTAAACTTTGAGTGTATAAATAACCAGTCCAACCACGCTCAATCCGAGAAATATATAATTCTTTCAACCAATCAGAAGAAAGAGAAAGTAAACAAGAGAATACGACGTACAACGAACCATATCAGGTCGAAAGTACGTATAATCTAGCCTAGACAAAAACAAACAAACACAATAATATGAAACAAACTAAACAATACAAAAGAAAAACATTACAAAGTTTATTGCAAAAATTCCTTCATTATTGTACTGTTTATAATTTAATGTCATTATTAAAGTTTTTAAGCATTCTGTAATCCAGGGAAAGTGATAAGAAAGGAAATTCAGAAATCAAACTGCCCACCCTGCAATCTCCACTCTCCCCACCCTGGCTCTTCAATGATCTATTGATCTAATTGATCTATCGATCCAAGCCATATTTTTAAGTGGTATACATATTTGGGATAACACATCTATACATATATTAATATAAGTGTTTTATATTTACTGACCAACGAATATATGCTACTGTAATTCAATAGTTTTCAAATCTCAATAAAGCTTAACATATCATAGTGAGACTGAACTAAGAATATAAAGTACAACGACAATCCTAACACATTTCATTCTCTCCGAATAAAAAATCGTCAACATGAGCACACATGATGCCATCAACATCTCTCTTTCAATATTTCTTATCTCCTCAAACACGAACATTATTATTATTGATATTTATTTATGAATTATTATTTTATTATATTTATTATTATTATTATTATTATTATTATTATTATTATATATTATTATTATTATTATTATTATTATTATTATATTATTATTATTTATTATTATTACTTATAATCATAAATTTCTTCCCACGCATAAAGCTAACATGTCACAACCTTAACTAAGAATATAACATACCTTACGTACGAAAAAACAGTCAACATTAACAAAGTTCTTTTGATCAATATCAGTAATAGTCAACTACCACGCATCCACTCAAAACGAAAAAACTTCCTACAACCTACAAGGACCATAAACTATCATACTTACAAGGTTTTGACCCTATATTGCCACACATATTCAGTTAGGTTGCACTCTGCGCTCAGAGTATCTTATCCAATTTAGGGATCTTTTTGCATGTTTACACAAATAAGCATTATCATCGAATGCCGTCCCACTCATCAACATAAGCTCAATCTGTTACTATACCTAAACCGAACAATAAATCAGCGACGAGCCCCACTTGTACATGGAGATCAACCCCTATGTGAACCGGCCTACACCTCCCTTCGGCGGTACCCCGAGGTGGGTCCTCATGCATCTCTCTGGGGTGATCCCCCTGTAGTGGGGCTCTAGCTGAAAATGTTCGGTTGATGTATATTAAAGATTGAGCTTATGTTGATAGGGGCGCATTCGTGAAAGCTTTTGTGTGAACATGAAAGTAACCCTAATGTAAGCCTACCGTTGTAAGCCTAAACTGAACATCTGTGTGCATTATAGCGTCAAAACCTCGGTAATAGTATGATAGTTAGTTCTTTGTAGGTTCGTAGGCAACTTGGTTACGTTTTTGCTTGTCATAGTTACTTTACTGATATTAATCAGTGTTTAACTTTGTTAATGTGACTGTTTATCGTACGTAAGGTATGTTTTATGTTCTTAGTTTAGGCGATTTATGTTAATTTTACGGTTGTTAAAACTTTTTTTCATGGATTTTTAAATAATAATAATAATAATAATAATAATAATAATAATAATAATAATAATAATAATAATAATAATAATAATAATAATAATAATAATAATAATAATAAATTATAAACTTTGTAATGTTCGTGTATATGATAATAAAATAATATTTGGCCCGGTTATGTTATGGAACTTTGTTAATTTTGACGGTTTAATTCATGCGTAACGGTATTAGGTTTTGTCGTTGTACATTATATTCTTAGTTCATGCCATGTTATTAGCTTTATTGATGTTGAAAACTTTGTTTACAGTCATATTATTCGTTGGTCAGTTAACACTTATTTTTCCATGTTATGTATATCCAAATGATACTCCAAATTATAAGCTTTGGATCGATAGACAATAGATGGAATATATCATAGGAAGGGAGGGTGGGGAGAGTGGGGGTACAAAAGGAAAAAAAGGTTTTTTTGGGCTGGGAGGGCGGTGGGAGGTTTGATTTGCTGATTTTACTGATTTACTGCTTTAAGGATGCACTGAATTATTACACTTTACTTATGATATTTTATTCAAAATAACTTATTTTTATGTTAGTGTTTGGATAAAACTTTATGGTTTTGTTTTGTTTGTCTAAGTTTGTTTCTTATTATTGTGTTGTTGTTTTTGTCAGGCTAGATTTTATACGTACTTTCGACCTGATATGGTTCGTTCGTACGTCGTTATTCTTGTTTACTTTACTTCTGTTGTTGAAAGAAAGAATCCATTTACATTTGGACTGTTTATACACTCGAGTTTCATCAGTAGGAAATTTTTCGCTGTGTTGACACGATGACGTCTCACCCCTCCTCTCTACGATTTTTGGTGATATCTTTACGAGCACCTTCGTTATTTCCCAACGATGTGTCATTATATTTAATTCGTAACCATCATTATATGTATTCCTGCCGGAAGGTGCAAATATAATAGACCGTTATTACATTTTCTGCTTGAAGAATCATCAAGATTATGATATCACAGGAGCCGGGTAAAGGCTAAGTGTGTTCATCCTGATTACATCGACTCGTAGTGAAATATGGAGACCAGTGTTGAAGGTTCTAATAGAATAAGATGCTGTTTTTTCGTTCGCGTTGACAATGTAAAAAGCCCTTGATGTAGGCAACTATGAAACCCAATCGATAGTGTCCGTCCTCTGATTACACTGTATAGTTTTCCCCAGTCAAACATCTGAAAATATTACAGCTTTGATTTAAATGAAAAACGAGAACAATTAAACATACATCTGACGACGTCAAACATACTTGAGGGACTTTATGTCTCATTGCGCGTAATCTACTATATTTTACACTGAAATATGTGGTTTCCGTATAATGAGGTATATACAGGAGTATGTTAATAACTAGCAACATTGATATGTTTACTTCATCTCGTTGGTCTTGAGAGTGGGCTGTTGAACCCAAAATATACCAGAAAAATGGTTAGTGTGCAGAATGCATTTATACTTACATCCTTTCAAAGAGGGTTGAATTCTTTTGGAGGATATATAGAACATTGCTCAGGGTTTATGTTAATCCATAGTACCCCTGCTTAGATGAACCATTAATAATATTAAGAAGAGAACTATATGATACTGATATATAACGTGTCTTTCAATCCGAAAAATAAGGGTTATAAATAATGAAATCTTGTTTTTACTTTCCTATGATTCCATTATAGTTAAGGTAATAAGGCTTATGAACGTGGTGTGTGAAGATAATAATGGAAAACAGTTGTATGTAGCAATATCGTGATAGGTAAAAAATGAACTTATTTTTATCTATGTTTATCAGAAATGAGACTTCAAATGTGACCTGAATCAATAGATTCAATAAATCAATAGAAACATCAGTGAGAAGGCTGGGGAGGGGTGGAGCTGGTTAGGTTTGAAATTATGATTTACTGAAATAGGGCTACCGTTGTATGCTATTGTAGTGGTACTCTTTACTGTTATTGAGTGTTGGAACTTGTGTAATTGTTAACAGTTTATTCGTGAACTTAAAAGTGTGGTTAGGTTTGTCGTTAATGTATCATTTATCACTTCCTTAGATATTCACCTTTGATGCTATTTTGCTTTATAAATGTGAAGAACTTTGATTACGTATGAGCATATATTTCATTGGATTCTGTATGATAATTAGACAAGCTTATATTTTACATTTTTATTCAAATATTAATATAAATAAATGTAAATTAACCATTGTACTATGTTAGAGATATGCTTTCGACAAAGTGTGAATAAGTTACGCTTTTTGTATGCCTTGGCTAGTTACTTTTACTTGTTGTGAGCCATGGAAAAACTTTGTTGAATGTGAGCAGTTTATTCTGCTTAAAACGTGTGTTAGGTGGTTGTCGCTGGTGCATTATATTCTTATTCAGATGATGCTATGTAGGCTTTGGAGTGTAATGTGAAAACTTCTGTTACGTTAAGCATATATTCGCACTTGATCGTATGATAATTAGACAGGATTAGATATATTTTTTGGTTAAAATTACCATGCTAATGTAAACCTCTAACAATTGATATGGTAGCAGATACTTACTTTAATCTTAGTCTGGTGATGCTATGCTAGCTTTATTTTAATGTGAAAACTGTGACGAGCATAATTCGTGCACAGATATAAAGAACTTGATTTATGTTGTGTTTATCCAAAAAATGGATACTCGATATTGACAGAAATAACAATAGATTATAGATCAATAGTATTATAGGTGGTATTGAGAGTCGTGTGAGGTAGGGTTGTTTTAAAGGGGTAGTCTAATTTACTCTTTGGGCATGTAAAACATAATTTTAGTAAAAGAATAATATGACTTGAATCAATAGATCAAAGATCAGAGTCATAAAATGTGGTGTGGGGAGGAGCGTAGGAAGGGTGGTTTGGATTTGCTGATTACTGATTTACTGCTTTATGTTATGTAAAACATGACAATTATACAAAATATGCCATGAATCAATAGATCATTAGATCACGGAGGGGTGGAAGGGGTGGATTGATTTGATTACTGATTGCTGATTTACTGCTTTGAGGGTATGTAAAATCGCAATAAAAATGCAAATTTTTTTACTAATCATAGGAAAAGCATTAAACATAATACATTTTAGTAAATTTATATTTTTAAATAAATAAATTAAAACTGAATAAAAAAAATAATAAAAAATTGAAAATAATAAAATTAAATTGAAAACAAAAATTTAAATGTAAAAATGAAACTTATAAAATAAAATAGTAATTCGCCTTTGTAGAAATTCAGCACCGCACCGGCTCCAGCACCAGGTTGTCATTAACAACCTATACTCCTTTCTCAGACTTCTTTGCCCCCCATCTTACATCCTTACTTCCTTCCTCCATGCTCTCGTTTGCGCTCACCCTGTTGCATTTCTTTCTGGGGACCCCCCTATGTGGGATCCCCAGACACCCTTTAACGAACCTATAACCCCTCGTATTTTCGAGTTCTACGATCTCATAAAACATATATTTTTGATACCAGTATGTGACTAAACGTAATGTTTATTAACTAGGCACCGCACCTGCAGCTCCAGCACCGGTGCCTGCTTGTTCAACTCGACTACATCTGGAACTAACCAATATCCATTCTCCGACTCCATTCCTTCTCTGACTCCGAAGCGACTCCTTTCTCCACTTTCTTTTTTGCATTCCGTTCATTTCTACGGGGGGACCCCCATCCGGGGGTCCCCAGACACCCCTCACGATCTTGAAACCATTCATTTTCGAGATCTACGGGTTTCGATTAACATATATAAAGTACACAAATATGATCATTACAAAAATATTTACTTAACCATTGCGGAGTCGGAGCCAGCACCGGTGGCCGATGCCAAATTCTCTGACACTTCCAAGAAATCCGACATTCGAATCCTCTCAAACAGCCTTTTACGACATTTTGATTTTTAGGGGCACGGCGGCGTCC
>JABUQX010024536.1:0-10000 GCA_015478945.1 Trachelipus rathkii | reverse complement strand
TCACAAGACCCCGCTATTTACTCCTATTACGCACCTTTATAATCACCTCTTCCATATGCATTTCTTTCCTTCAGCAGACATTCCTTTATTGACTCAATCCACTTTTTCTTCGGTCTCCTAGCCGGTCAATTCCCAACACACTCACCACTATTCATCAGCTTAACCAACCGACTATCATTCAAACTTTCCACATGACCAAACCATCTCAACGTACTTTCATTTATTCTCTCATTTATCCCTTTCTTCACATCACACAACTCTCTAATATTTTTATCAATTCTTCTCACATCTATCACACCCCTAAGATTGTCCATCTGAACACATTGTATTTTAGATCTAAGCCTCTTATTCCATTCCATAGTTTCACTACTATATATTATCACAGGTAACAACATACCCTCATACAAACACTAGCGCACTCAAGACTTAGTCCCTTTGTATCCACCGAGGATTTAATTGCACCAGCCACCTTCCTACCATTCACAACTTTCCTACTACACACTGCATCATCCATTCCCTTTTCATCCAACATATATTCTAAATTTTTAAACTGATACTTGCTCCAATTGCTCATTATCGAACATACTTCACACTGCAACTCTCCTCACTCACTACCAACAACCTTTCTCTTATCTACATTTACTTTCAAACCCTTCCTTCAGTGATGGGCGAATCCGAATCCGAAGGTGCTGGATTCGGATTCGGATTTGGATTCGGATTCGAATTCGAGCATTTTTACACATGCGCTTCGAATTCGAGCATTTTTTACAACATGCGGATTCGGATTCCCTAAGCTCCATTCGAATGCCGGGATTGATCGAGTTTATTTCTTGTTTCTACAGGATGTCAAAAAAATCGTCAAAAATAGTTAAAATTTAGGAGCTAATCACAGAAGTGCTGTAAGAGCCAATCAAGATGCATATTTCTATTATTATTGGCTAATCATAACGCCATAGGAGAAATAGAATTACTCCTGAAACATTGGAAAAACTAATAATTTATAGAGAATATGTTAAAAAAAATTAATTTTAATTTTTAAATAGTATGTTATTATGTTAATTATGAAATAGTTAATAAATTGCAATATTTAGTTAATTAACTTTTTTAAAAATTTATATAAAGGCAAGCTTAAGAATTAAAATTCAATTTTATAGCTCTTAAAGCTTAATAGAAATTATTTAATAATAATATATGTATTTCTCACTTTCTCACCATCCTCCTGTAGGCGTATGCACCTGTCAGCTGTCTTGCACGAAGTTCCTCCATCGCCGTCGATCATCGTAAACTCTTTCCTTCTCCACCTCCTCCATAGTCATCCCCCTCCTCTCCACCGCTCTCTCAACACCATCCCTCCACCTCATCCTCGGCCTCCCCACTCCTCTCCTTTCCTCCGGCTGCCACTCATAATACCTTTTCGCACACCTATTTGCTTCCATCCTCCTCACATGTCCGAACCATCTCAACTGTCCTCTCTCCACCAGTTCCAATATACTCTCCACTCTCAACACCGCCCTCACGTCATCATTCCTCCTCCTATCCAATCTTGTCACCCCAATATCAATCTTAATACTTTCATTTCGCATGCCTGTACTTTACTTTTAGCTTTTGTGTTTAGTGTCCAAGCCTCATGTCCATATGCTAATATGGGCCTCATAATGCTGGTATATATTATTATTTTAACTTTCCTCGGTATATTACGGTCCTTGAGCAAAGGGTACAACGACGCAAGTGTCTCATTAAACTTTCCAATTCTATGGTTCAACTCCTGAAACATATCATTTCTTACTCCACTATACACTCCTAAATATTCAAACTGTTCCGTCTGTTTCAATACTTCCCCCTCCAATTCTATATTCAACTCCTCCTGCTCCCTACTCACCATCATAACCTCAGTCTTCCCCTTATTGATTTTCATTCCCTTCTCAAATAGCACCTCGTCCCATGCCACTATAAACCTCTGCAGAGCCTCCCTTGACTCCGAGATCAACGCCAGATCATCCGCGTATCCAAAGATCTCTCCACCCACCCTTTCCTGTACCACCTTGCCACAATAGTCCATAAACGTTATGAACAAAATTGGGGAAAGCACACTTCCCTGTTTTACACCTGTTGTTATTCCAAACCAACTACTATCATCCATCTGTGTTTTCACCTTGCAACAGCTGTCCACATACGTGTTTTTTATAGCTCTTATCAGTTTAGTAGGCACCTCATACTCCCTTATCCCCAAGATCCTCCACAAGACTCCCTCGGGACACGGTCGAAACGTTTTTTCTAAATCGGATAAAGGCCAATATGCTTTCCGGTTAAAAATTCATAAGTCTTTTCACACATCATCTTCAGTGCAAAAACCAAATCAATTGTCGATCTTCCCGGTCGAAAACCATGCTGCCATTCATCCAGTTTATTTTCGACTGTGTCCCTCAATCTTCTCTCCAATATTTTCTCGTACACCTTTGCAATATGTGGCATCAAAGCAATTCCTCTGTAATTTTTACAGTCGGTTTTATCACCTTTCTTATATATAGGACACAATACCGATTTATTCCAATCCTCCAGTGATTTCCCTTCCTTCCAGCACTTGTTCATTACTTCCGTCATCCACAAAACACCCCTTTCACCAGCTCCTCTCAATATCTCCACAGGCAGCATATCCTCGCCTGCTGCCTTACCATTTTTCATCTTTCTCATCGCTTGTTCCACCTCCTCAGGTACAATCTGCCAATCCCCCCCCGCTCTTCCAATGCCACATGTCGTTCTTCCCATTGTTCCTCTTCTTCTATTATGTTATTCGGGATATTCAGCACTGTTCAAAATATTCTTTCCACCTTTCGCTAATATCGGACAGGCTTGTTAATAATGTTCCATCTTCCTTTTTTATTGCATAGGTTGGCAGGGCAGAGCCCTTTCTATAGTTTTTTGCAATGTTGTAGATTAGCTTTCTCGTCCCCTGAAGGTCTTCCTCCAGTTCTCCTCCAATCCTTTCCCATGTGCTCTCCTTTTCTCTTCTTTTTATCTGTTCAGCTTCTCTTCTCGCTTCCACATATTCCTCCCTCTCCTCCACTCCTCTCGTCTTTATCCACCTTTTAAAACATTTATTTTTCTCTTTACCACAGTCTGAACTTGTTCAGTCCACCATGGAGTTTGTTTCTTTTTTCTTCCATGAGTTGTTTTCACTTTCACAACATTCTCAGACACCTCCTACAGGGCGTCCCTCAATGCTCTCCAACTCTCGTCCACCTCCGCATTCATTATCACATTCCCTCCTTTTAAATCCCCTGCCATTTCCCCTCCTATAAATTTTTCTCTACATTCCGGCTCTCGCAACTTTTCCACCATGAATCTCTTCCTAACCTTACATTTATATGGTTTAACATCATCTATTCTCATCTTTTCTACAACCAAACGGTGATCTGAGTCTCCCGAGATCGACGGTATACTCTTCACGTCTTTAAACAGTCTTTTGTTATTTGTTATCATTAAGTCAATCATTGATTTCTCCTCATCCTCTACCCTCTCCATTCCATCTGTACCACATCCATTTGTGGCTATCTTTATGGTTGTAAAAAGTGTTCATCACGCTCATATCATTCTGTACACAAAAATCTATAACCCCCTCCCCTGCAGGGTTCCTTCCTCCAATACCAAAAGCCCCTATCACTCCCTCCACCCCTCGTCGGTCCTGTCCAACATGTCCGTTTAAGTCACCCAATATTACGATGTTTTCTTGATGTGACGCTCTCTCCTTCACATTTTGTAGCTCTCGATAGAAAGTCTCTCTTTCTTCCAACGGTCTTCCTTGTTGGGGGGCATACACCTGAATAAAACTCAGATCCATCCGATCTGTTTTGATCGAGAACGCCAGGATCCTTTCATTTACCTGCTCTATACTACTTACTCTCTGTGCTAGTTCTGGTGTCAGAATCACCCCAACACCATGTTTCATCTCCTGTCCTCCACTGTAGAGAAGCTGGTAATCACCATGCAGCACCTTCACCCCTGCACCCGACAGTCTGGTTTCACAAACTCCTAGAACATCAATCTTACGGTCAATCATCAGGAGCACCATCTCCTCCTCCTTTTCCCTTAGTGTCGCCACATTTAAAGTAGCAACCCTCAGGTTTCTTTTAGTATTTCCAATTCGTAGTCCAAAATCGCGTAGTCTTTGATCAAAAGGTTCCAAAGGGTTCCGAGGCAAGACATGAGTTTCTTGAGCAATTGATGACGGTTGGTGGCTTGCTAGGCCTATCCCAACCCATTTCATATTATATATATATATATTTTATTAATTTTATTTAAGTATAAAATATATTCGTATTATTATATAATATATATATATATCATTATATAATAATATATATATATAATATATATATATATATATATATATATATATATATATATATATTATAGAAATTATTTAACATGGAAATAAATATGTATATCAGGCAGTAAAAAAAATTAAATATGAAAAAAACAATTTTATTTATATCCCATAAATATTTGAAAAGAAATATGGCAATTTTGGTTGGTTGTATTTAATTTTGTAAAAAATCATTGGAAGGATTCAAATCCGGATTTGGATTTGGATTCGGATTCAAGCTTTTTACATGGATTTGGATTCGAATTCGGATTCGAACATTTCCACATACACGGATTCGGATCGGATTCGAATCCAAAAATTGCCGGATTCGCCCATCACTCCCCCCTTATCATATATATATATATCAATCTGAAACCCCCACTCACAATTACGATAACAACCATCAGATTATCCAGTAAAGTCCCACTCTCCTCAACATTACCCTCAGATGGGCCATATGTTAAAACCACAGATACCATGACCTTTTCAAACTTAAATTTAACCATTAGAATTTTAGTACTCGCATATATATATATATTCTCTTTCTTTCTTCACCTTCCTCTTTGCCCCAAGATTGGGGGTAAGGTGCTTGGTACAAGCATCGGAAAAGCAAAAGCAGTAGGAGAACATGACAAACGTCGAAAAGAAAGCCCAGCCTTACACGCCTGCTCTGTACCATTAATTAGGGAGAGCTCGTCACAGACAGAAAATCCACGCTAGAGCATCATGGGCCGCGCGGACCCTCACTATGGTAAATCGTCAATGTAAGGGTTCATCCCCTGGCCCAGGTGGGCCACAAACCATGCCCCCCCATAGCACCATACAAAACCCACGCCATTTTTCCTATCAATGCACCTTTATTCTCGCCTCTGCCAAAACTCACATTTCTCTCCTTTCAGACATTCGTTCAAACCGATCTCAATCCAACTTTCTCTTCGGGTCTCCCCAGCCGGTCGGTTCCCCACACACTCACCCACTATACATCCGCTAACCAACCGACTATCATTCATCCTTTCCACATGACCAAATCGTCAAAGGATGCTTTCATTTGTTCTCTCATTTACGCTTTTCTTCACAAGCCACACCACTCTCTAATAACGTTCATTCCTCTCTTTATCAATTCTTCTCACACCTAGCACACCCCTAGATTTGTCCATCTGAACACATTGGAATTTAGATCTATACTTGTTATTCCAGACCATAGGTCTCACTACATACAATAACCAGGTAACAACATACCCTCATGTAAGGACCCTAGCACACTCAAGACTTAGTTCCTTTGCAATCACCAAGATTATTGCCAACCAGCCACCTTTCTACCACTCACAACACTTTCCTACTACACTCTTGCATCGTCCGTTCCCTTCTCATCCAACATATACGCTAAATATTTAAACTCAGACACGTTTTCCAGCTGCTCACCCATCTAACATAACTTCACACTGAGGAGTTGTCCTCACTCACAACCATACCTTACTCTTATCCACGTTTACTTTAAAGCCCCTCCTTTATATTATAATATATATATATATATATAATATATAATATTATATATATATATATATATATATATATATATATATATATATATATTATATATATATATATTATATATATATATATATATATATATATATCTATATATATATTATAACTATATAAGGGAGAGTAATACGCAATACTCGAAGCGATGAAATTACCTTCCATTTTTAATGGTTCGCCTTTCTCTTTTGCGTTTATTTTCTTCACACACTCATCCACCAGGCAACATCTTACTGACTACCATTTATCCACATATCATATACACATAGACCTACTTAACGTCCTTACCCCTCTTCTAGACAACATCCTACAGACATCCCTACTACTTATATTCCAATGTGTGGGGGGAAAGAATTTTCCCACATCGTATGTCCTGCGTGTCATAGAAGGCGACTAAGGGACGGTGTAGTTGGGTTGGCTTGTCCCACTACCACCTATCTCTCTTGCTAGGAATGCTGATGCATGCCTCGGAGACGGTCGTGATCGCAATAAACGGCCTTCTAATTTTCGGCGAAAATGTATGAATCGTATGGGTACATGGAATGTCAGGAATAAATGTTGAGGAGAAGAGGAGAGAAGGTGATGGATGTATTTAGATGGCAAATTTTGATTTGGTCCCTGTGACTGAAACAAAGATGAAAGGAAACGGTGAAAATGAGTGGTGTGGTGTGAAATGTGTGTGTGCTGGTGTGGAAAGGAATGAGAGGGGGAGAGAGGAGTTGCAATTTTTGACAATGATTGATGCAGTGTGAAATGTGCGTGTGATGGTGTGGAAAGGATTGAGAGTTAGAGAGAAGGAGTTGCGAGTCTGATGAGTGACCTGTGACACAAAGCTATCTTGGATTTTGTTTGTGTGAGTACTAGATTCTAATGGTTAAATTTAAGTTTGAAAAGGTCAAGGTATGTGTGGTCGTGACGTATGTCGCAATCTGAGGGGATAATGTTTGAAGAGAGCATCGAATTTTTTGGATAATCTTGAATGCTGTTTTGAATGGGGTGAGTTAGGAGCTTTTCAGATGATTGTGTTGGGGGACCTAAAATGGTTGGATAGATGATCAGAAAAGAGTATAGTATAAACAGGTGGTTTAGGGTGTCGGGAAGAAAATGATGAATAGTAGGAAGGTTGATCGACTTCTGTGAGGAGAGAGGTATGTGTGTAAGTAATACTTTCTTTAAACACAGAGTATCCATAAGTATCTAGTGTTGGTGTAGGTAGAGATGGTTCTGAAGTGAAAAGTATGATTGATATGAAAGTTGTGAATGAAAGGAAGATGTTGAAGTATGTGTTGGATGTTTAAATCAGTGAGGGGATTAGGAATGGGATTTCGGATCATTATGTTGTTCTATGTAAAATTAAGTTTAGTGGGTGCTTGGATGGAGAGGAAGGTGATACGTAAGGAAGAAGTGGGTAGAATAAGAGTGAGAAGTTAAGTGCAATGTAATAAGGATAAGTATATAAGAGCACTCGCAAGTAAATCAGTTGAAATGTGAACAAGTTTGAAACTTGAACAAATCTGGGAGCAAATGAAGGATCAGTTGTTAATAGTGCAAAGGGAAGTAATGTGGATTGTGCTTAAAGTACGGAAGTAAGAATTTAACAGTGGTGGTGGAATGAAGAGTGATGCAAAGCGGTTAAAAGTAAAAAAGAAGCGTGGTTGAATGTACTAAAGGCTAATGATGAAGTTTCAAAATAAAGATATTTGGAAGTATATAAGGAGACAAAAAGGAATACTAAAAGGTGCATACGTAGGAGAAAAGAAGAGGTAAATGAACAGTTTGGAAGGAGTATGAATGGGGACTTAAAAGGGACTAGGAAGCTCTTCTGGAAGGAAGCGCGAAAGGTTAAAAAGGACAATAAGGGGAACCTACTTAGAATAATGAATAGGGATGGTGCTTTTTTATAACTACATGAAATGGATGATGAGAAGAGTGTGGGAAAGAACACCTTCGAAATCTGTATAATATTAACGTAATGAAGAAGTGATAGTGAATGTGTGTGGGTTTCATGGTGCAAGAAGGAATAAGTATTTTGGGAATGAGGTCATTAGCAAGGAGGAGGTAATGGGTAGAGTGAGAAAGTTGAAGAATGGTAAATCTGCAGGTATATATGAAATTACTGGTGAAATGATCAAGAACGGAGGCGAGATGGTGACTGATTGGGTTTGGAAGTTGGGCAATAAGGCGTTTATGGAGAGTATAGTTCCAAGGGATTTGAGGAGAGCAGTAATAGTACCATTATATAAGGTTAAGGGAGATAAGGGGAACTGTAGGAATTATAGGGGAATTAGTTTTATTGAGTGTTGTAAACGGAACATATATGCCTGGTATTTTAGTCGAAATGAGTGCTATCGAATGACTGAAGGACTGAATGGGGAAGAACAAGGTGCGTTTAGGAGTAGTAGAGGGTGTGTGGATCAAATCTTTACATTGAAAGAAATGACTGAAAATGAGGGAGAAGAAGAATAAATTGTATTTAGGTTTTATGGATTTGCAACAGGCGTATGATAGGATTAATAGGGAAGCTCTATGGCAGGTGTTAGTGATATATGGTGTTGGTGGTAGAATTTTGAAAATGGAATGGGGGTTATGAAAGAATGATTTGTGAAGCGTGTGTAACTATAAAATGGTGTCCAAAAGTGATTGTTTAATTATTAATAGCGGAAGTGAGGCAGTGGAATGTGTTATGTTCCCCTTGGTTATTTCATTTGTTTATGGATGGGGTTTATGAAAAAAATTAGAGATGGGGGGTGGCAGGAAATGGTGTTAGAATGATGGAGAATGGAGGTGAGTGGAGGGTGCCCTACCTATTATATGCGGATGATTTGGTTTTGTGTGGTGAATCTGAAGAGAGTTTGAAAGGATTGGTAGAGAGATTTGGCAGGGTGTGTAAAAGGAGGGGTTTGAAAGTAAACGTAGATAAGAGTAAGGTTATGGTTGTGAGTGAGGACAGTCCTCGGTGTGAAGTTATGTTAGATGGTGAGCAGCTGGAACAAGTGTTTTGAGTTTAAATATTTGGGAAATTATGTTGATGAAACGGGAAGGATGATGCAGAGTGTAGTAGGAAAGTTGTGAATGGCAGGAAGGTGGCTGGTGCAATTAAATCGTTGGTGGATGTAAAGGGTCTTACATGAGGGTATGTTGTTACCTGTGTTAATGTATAGTAGTGAGACTATGGTCTGGAATAAGAGGTATAGATCTAAAGTTCAACGTGTTTCAGATGGACAATCTTAAGGACGTGTTAGGTGTGAAAAGAATTGATAAAATGAGGAATGAACGTATAAGAGAGTTATGTGATGTGAAGAAAGGGGTAAATGAGAGAATAAATGAAAGTACGTTGATATGGTTTGGTCATGTGGAAAGGTGGATGATAGTCGGTTGGTTAAACGATGTATAGATGAAAGGTGTGTTGGATCGACCAGCTGGGAGACCGAAGAAAAAGTGGATTGAGTCAGTGAACGAATGTCTGAAGGAGAGAGGTGTGAGTTTGGCAGAGGCGAGAATAAAGGTGCATAATAGGAGTGAATGGAGGGTTTTTTTGTGAGGGGGTATGGATTTGTGGCCCACTGGCCAAGGGATGAACCCTACACTTGACAATATGCCATAGTGAGGGTCCGGTACGCGGTCCCGTGAAGCTCTAGGGTGGATTTTCTGACTGCGACGAGTTCTCACTAATAGGTATAGAGGGGGCGGTAAGGCTGGGCTTTCTTTTCGACTTGTGTCATATTCTTCTACTACTTTTCTTTTCCGGTGCATGTCACGCACCTTACCCCCAGTCTTGGGGAGGAAGAAGGAAGATGATAATATATATATATATATATATATATATATATATATATATATATATATATAATATATATATTATATATATATATATATATATATATATATATATACAGAGGTGGGCACCGATGCCTTACTCCGTTACTAAAGCGGAACTAGTTTTTTTCAAGGTAACGGAGTATACGGACTCGATTACTTTTTTCTTTCAAGTAACGCTCGATAAGTTCCGTTATTTTTTCTCTCCGTTAACTTTTTTAGTCCGTTTACATTTTGTTTCGACTTTATTTGAATGTTTGATAGCCAATTGACCCACCC